>JAKFHT010004543.1:0-188513 GCA_023783455.1 Erythrocebus patas | reverse complement strand
AAAATCTTTTGACTGAGATTTGCTGTTGTGTATTACAAACTGTTTGGCAAGAACAATAACTATTTCACATTTCTTCTTTGGACTTCCTTTTCTAGTATTACAAATGCAGTTGCCCAGTTTGCTTTGGTAACCCTCGGAACACTTGGTACATACACAGCATTCACAGTTGCAGTCACACGGTGGTATGGTGAAAAAGGAAATATCTTCAGTTAAAAACTGGAAAGAAGCTTTCTGAGAAACTGCTTTGTGTTCTGTTAATTCATCTCAGAGTTACAGCTTTGCTCTCAAGAAGCCTTTCGCTTAGACTGTTCTTGTGGAATTTGCAAAGTGATATTTGGAAGCCCATAGAGGGCAATGGAGAAAAAGGAAATGTCCTCAGATAAAAAATGGAAAGAAGCTTTCTGAGAAATTGCTTTGTGTTCTGTTAATTTCTCTTACAGAGTTATAGCTTTTCCCTCAAGAAGCCCTTCACTAAGACTGTTCTTGTGGAATTTGCAAAGTGATATTTGGCAGCCCATAGAGAGCTATGGTGAAAATGAAATGTCTTCTGATAAAAACTGAAAAGAAGCTTTCTGGGAAACTTCTTTTTGTTAATTCATGTCACAGAGTTACAGCTTTCCCCTCAAGGAGCAGTTCTCTTAGACTGTTATTGTGGAATTTGCTAAGTGATATTTGGAAGCATATAGAGGGCTATGGTGAAAAAGGAAATATCTTCAGTTAAACCTGGAAAGTGGCTTTCTGAGAAACGGCTTTGTGTTCTGTTAATTCATCTCAGAGTTACAGCTTTCCCCTCAGGAATTCTTTCGCTAAGACTGTTCTTGTGGAATTTGCAAAGTGATATTTGGAATCCCATAGAGGGGTATGGTGAAAAAGGAAATATCCTAAGATAAAAACTGAAAAGAAGCTTTCTGAGAAACTGCTTTGTGTTCTGTGAATTCATTTCACAGAGTTACAGCTTTCCCCTCAAGAAACCGTTCACTAAGACTGTTTTTTTGCAATTTTCAAAGTGATGTTTGGAAGCCCTTAGAGGTCTACGTTGAAAAAGGAAATATCTTCAGTTAAAAATTGGAAAGAAGCTTTCTGAGAAACTGCTTTGTGTTCTCTTAATTCATCTCACAGAGTTACAGCTTTCCCCTTAGGAAGCCTTTCGCCTATAGTGTTCTTGTGGAATTTTCAAAGTGATATTTGGAAGCCCATAGAAGGCTATGGTGAAAAAGGAAATATCTTCAGATAAAAACTGGAAAGAAGCTTTCTGAGAAACTGCTTTGTGTTCTCTTAATTCATCTCACAGAGTTAAAGCTTTCCCCTCAAGAAGCCGTTCACTAAGACTGTTCTTGTGAAATTTGAAACGTGATATTTCGAAGCCCTTAGAGGGCTATGGTGAAAAAGTATATATCTTCAGATAAAAACTGAAAAGAAGCTTTCTGAGAAACTGCTTTGTGATATGTGACTTCCACTCACTAGATTGCATCTCTATGTGGCAGCGCTGTTTGCTAGCCTTATTTCTGTGGAATCTGAGAACTGCTATATCGGATCACTTTGAAGACTATAGGGCCAAAGGAAATATGCTCGGATAAAAATGAGAAAGAAGCTTTCTTAGAAACGTCTATGTGATCTGTCAATACATCTCACAGAGTTACAGCTTTCCCCTCAAGAATCCGTTCACTAAGACTGTTCATGTGGAATTTGCAAAGTGATATTTGGAAGCCCGTAGAGGGCTATGGTGAAAAAGGAAATATCTTTAGTTAAAAACTGGAAAGAAGCTTTCTGAGAAACTGCTTTGTGTTCTGTTAATTCATCTCAGAGTTACAGCTTTCCCCTCAAGAAGCCTTTCGCTAAGACTGTTCTTGTGGAATTTGCAAAGTGATATTTGGAAGTCCATAGAGGCTATGGTGAAAAAGGAAATGTCCTCAGATAAAAATGGAAAGAAGCTTTCTGAGAAACTGCTTTGTGTTCTGTTAATTCATCTCACAGAGTTACAGCTTTCCCCTCAAGAAGCCTTTCACTAAGACTGTTCTTGTGGAATTTGCAAAGTGATATTTGGAAGCCCATAGAGAGCTATGGTGAAAAAGGAAATATCTTCAGATAAAAACTGAAAAGAAGCTTTCTGAGAAACTGCTTTGTGTTCTGTTAATTCATCTCACAGAGTTACAGCTTTCCCCTCAAGAAGCCGTTCACTAAGACTGTTCTTGTGGAATTTGCAAAGTGATATTTGGAAGCCCATAGAGGGCTATGGTGAAAAAGGAAATATCTTCAGTTAAAAACTGGAAAGAAGCTTTCTGAGAAACGGCTTTGTGTTCTCTTAATTCATCTCACAGAGTTACAGCTTTCCCCTCAAGAAGCCTTTCGCTAAGACTGTTCTTGTGGAATTTGCAAAGTGATATTTGGAAGCCCATGGAGGGCTATGGTGAAAAAGGAAATGTCCTCAGATAAAAATGGAAAGAAGCTTTCTGAGAAACTGCTTTGTGTTCTGTTAATTCATCTCACAGAGTTACAGCTTTCCCCTCAAGAAGCCTTTCACTAAGACTGTTCTTGTGGAATTTGCAAAGTGATATTTGGAAGCCCTAGAGGGCTATGGTGAAAAGGAAATATCTTCAGTTAAAAACTGGAAAAAGCTTTCTGAGAAACGGCTTTGTGTTCTCTTAATTCATCTCACAGAGTTACAGCTTTCCCCTCAAGAAGCCTTCGCTAAGACTGTTCTTGTGGAATTTGCAAAGTGATATTTGGAAGCCCATAGAGGGCTATGGTGAAAAAGAAATATCTTCAGATAAAAACTGAAAAGAAGCTTTCTGAGAAACTGCTTTGTGTTCTGTTAATTCATCTCACAGAGTTACAGCTTTCCTCAAGAAGCCTTTTGCTAAGACTGTTCTTGTGGAATTTGCAAAGTGATATTTGGAAGCCCATAGAGGGCTATGGTGAAAAGGAAATATCCTAAGATAAAAACTGGAAAGAAGCTTTCTGAGAAATTGCTTTGTGTTCTGTTAATTCATCTCACAGAGTTATTGCTTTTCCCTCAAGAAGCCTTTCGCTAAGACTGTTCTTCTGGAATTTGCAAAGTGGTATTTGGAAGCCCATAGAGGGCTATGGTGAAAAGGAAATATCTTCAGATAAAAACTGGAAAGAAGCTTTCTGAGAAACTGCTTTGTGTTCTGTTAATTCATCTCACAGAGTTACAGCTTTCCCTTCAAGAAACCTTTCGCTAAGACTGTTCTTGTGGAATTTGCAAAGTGATATTTGGAAGCCCATAGAGGGCTATGGTGAAAAAGGAAATATCCTAAGATAAAAACTGGAAAGAAGATTTCTGAGAAACTGCTTTGTGTTCTGTTAATTCATCTCACAGAGTTACAGCTTTCCCCTCAAGAAGCCTTTTGCTAAGACTGTTCTTGTGGAATTTGCAAAGTGATATTTGGAAGCCCATAGAGGCTATGGTGAAAAAGGAAATATCTTCCGTTAAAAACTGGAAAGAAGATTTCTGAGAAACTGCTTTGTGTTCTGTTAATTCATCTCACAGAGTTACAGCTTTCCCTCAAGAAGCCTTTCGCTAAGACTGTTCTTGTGGAATTTTCAAAGTGATATTTGGAAGCCCATAGAGGGCTATGGTGAAAAAGGAAATATCTTCAGTTAAAAACTGGAAAGAAGCTTTCTGAGAAACTGCTTTGTGTTCTGTTAATTCATCTCACAGAGTTACAGCTTTCCCCTCAAGAAGCCTTTCGCTAAGACTGTTCTTGTGGAATTTGCAAAGTGATATTTGGAAGCCCATAGAGGCTATGGTGAAAAAGGAAATATCTTCCGTTAAAAACTGGAAAGAAACTTTCTGAGAAACTGCTTTGTGTTCTGTTAATTCATCTCACAGAGTTACAGCTTTCCCCTCAAGAAGCCTTCGCTAAGACTGTTCTTGTGGAATTTGCAAAATGATATTTGGAAGCCCATAGAGGGCTATGGTGAAAAAGGAAATATCCTAAGATAAAAACTGAAAAGAAGCTTTCTGAGAAACTGCTTTGTGTTCTCTTAATTCATCTCACAGAATTACAGCTTTCCCCTCAAGAAGCCGTTCACTAAGACTGTTCTTGTGGAATTTGCAAAGTGATATTTGGAAGCCCATAGAGGGCTATGGTGAAAAAGGATATATCTTCAGTTAAAAACTGGAAAGAAGCTTTCTGAGAAACTGCTTTGTGTTCTGTTAATTCATCTCACAGAGTTACAGCTTTCCCTCAAGAAGCCTTTAGCTAAGACTGTTCTTGTGGAATTTGCAAAGTGATATTTGGAAGCCATAGAGGGCTATGGTGAAAAAGGAAATATCCTAAGATAAAAACTGGAAAGAAGCTTTCTGAGAAACTGCTTTGTGTTCTGTTAATTCATCTCACAGAGTTACAGCTTTCCCCTCAAGAAGCCTTTCGCTAAGGCTGTTCTTGTGGAATTTGCAAGTGATATTTGGAAGCCCATAGAGGGCTATGGTGAAAAAGGAAATATCCTAAGATAAAAACTGAAAAGAAGCTTTCTGAGAAACTGCTTTGTGTTCTGTTAATTCATCTCACAGAGTTACAGCTTTCCCCTCAAGAAGCCTTTCACTAAGACTGTTCTTGTGGAATTTGCAAAGTGATATTTGGAAGCCCATAGAGGCTATGGTGAAAAAGGAAATATCTTCAGTTAAAAACTGGAAAGAAGCTTTCTGAGAAACTGCTTTGTGTTCTGTTAATTCATCTCACAGAGTTACAGCTTTCCCCTCAAAAGCCTTTCGCTAAGACTGTTCTTGTGGAATTTGCAAAGTGATATTTGGAAGCCATAGAGGGCTATGGTGAAAAAGGAAATATCTTCAGTTAAAAACTGGAAAGAAGCTTTCTGAGAAACTGCTTTGTGTTCTGTTAATTCATCTCACAGAGTTACAGCTTTCCCTCAAGAAGCCTTTCACTAAGACTGTTCTTGTGGAATTTGCAAAGTGATATTTGGAAGCCCATAGAGGCTATGGTGAAAAAGGAAATATCTTCAGTTAAAAACTGGAAAGAAGCTTTCTGAGAAACTGCTTTGTGTTCTGTTAATTCATCTCACAGAGTTACAGCTTTCCCCTCAAGAAGCCTTTCGCTAAGACTGTTCTTGTGGAATTTGCAAAGTGATATTTGGAAGCCCATGAAGGGCTATGGTGAAAAAGGAAATATCTTCAGTTAAAAACTGGAAAGAAGCTTTCTGAGAAACTGCTTTGTGTTCTGTTAATTCATCTCACAGAGTTACAGCTTTCCCTCAAGAAGCCTTTCACTAAGACTGTTCTTGTGGAATTTGCAAAGTGATATTTGGAAGCCCATAGAGGGCTATGGTGAAAAAGGAAATATCTTCAGATAAAAACTGGAAAGAAACTTTCTGAGAAACTGCTTTGTGTTCTGTTAATTCATCTCACAGAGTTACAGCTTTCCCCTCAAGAAGCCTTTCGCTAAGACTGTTCTTGTGGAATTTGCAAAGTGATATTTGGAAGCCCATAGAGCTATGGTGAAAAAGGAAATATCCTAAGATAAAAACTGAAAAGAAGCTTTCTGAGAAACTGCTTTGTGTTCTGTTAATTCATCTCACAGAGTTACAGCTTTCCCCTCAAGAAGCCTTTGCTAAGACTGTTCTTGTGGAATTTGCAAAGTGATATTTGGAAGCCCATAGAGGGCTATGGTGAAAAAGGAAATATCCTAAGATAAAAACTGAAAAGAAGCTTTCTGAGAAACTGCTTTGTGTTCTGTTAATTCATCTCACAGAGTTACAGCTTTCCCCTCAAGAAGCCTTTCACTAAGACTGTTCTTGTGGAATTTGCAAAGTGATATTTGGAAGCCCATAGAGGGCTATGGTGAAAAAGGAAATATCTTCAGTTAAAAACTGAAAAGAAGGTTTCTGAGAAACTGCTTTGTGTTCTGTTAATTCATCTCACAGAGTTACAGCTTTCCCCTCAAGAAGCCTTTCGCTAAGACTGTTCTTGTGGAATTTGCAAAGTGATATTTGGAAGCCCATAGGGCTATGGTGAAAAAGGAAATATCTTCAGTTAAAAACTGGAAAGAAGCTTTCTGAGAAACTGCTTTGTGTTCTCTTAATTCATCTCACAGAGTTACAGCTTTCCCCTCAAGAAGCCTTTCGCTAAGACTGTTCTTGTGGAATTTGCAAAGTGATATTTGGAAGCCCATAGAGGGCTATGGTGAAAAAGGAAATATCTTCAGATAAAAACTGGAAAGAAGCTTTCTGAGAAACTGCTTTGTGTTCTGTTAATTCATCTCACAGAGTTACAGCTTTCCCCTCAAGAAGCCTTTCGCTAAGACTGTTCTTGTGGAATTTGCAAAGTGATATTTGGAAGCCCATAGAGGGCTATGGTGAAAAAGGAAATATCTTCAGATAAAAACTGCAAAGAAGGTTTCTGAGAAACTGCTTTGTGTTCTGTTAATTCATCTCACAGAGTTACAGCTTTCCCCTCAAGAAGCCTTTCGCTAAGACTGTTCTTGTGGAATTTGCAAAGTGATATTTGGAAGCCCATAGAGGGCTATGGTGAAAAAGGAAATATCTTCAGTTAAAAACTGGAAAGAAGCTTTCTGAGAAACTGCTTTGTGTTCTCTTAATTCATCTCACAGAGTTACAGCTTTCTCCTCAAGAAGCCTTTCGCTAAGACTGTTCTTGTGGAATTTGCAAAGTGATATTTGGAAGCCCATAGAGGGCTATGGTGATAAAGGAAATGTCCTCAGATAAAAACTGGAAAGAAGCTTTCTGAGAAACTACTTTGTGTTCTGTTAATTCATCTCACAGAGTTACAGCTTTTCCCTCAAGAAGCCTTCGCTAAGACTGTTCTTGTGGAATTTGCAAAGTGATATTTGGAAGCCCATAGAGGGCTATGGTGAAAAAGGATATATCTTCAGTTAACAGCTGAAAGAAGGTTTCTGAGAAACTGCTTTGTGTTCTGTTAATTCATCTCACAGAGTTACAGCTTTCCCTCAAGAAGCCTTTCGCTAAGACTGTTCTTGTGGAATTTGCAAAGTGATATTTGGAAGCCCATAGAGGCTATGGTGAAAAAGGAAATATCTTCAGTTAAAAACTGGAAAGAAGCTTTCTGAGAAACTGCTTTGTGTTCTCTTAATTCATCTCACAGAGTTACAGCTTTCCCTCAAGAAGCCTTTCGCTAAGACTGTTCTTGTGGAATTTGCAAAGTGATATTTGGAAGCCCATAGAGCTATGGTGAAAAAGGAAATATCCTAAGATAAAAACTGAAAGAAGGTTTCTGAGAAACTGCTTTGTGTTCTGTTAATTCATCTCACAGAGTTACAGCTTTCCTCAAGAAGCCTTTCGCTAAGACTGTTCTTGTGGAATTTGTAAAGTGATATTTGGAAGCCCATAGAGGGCTATGGTGAAAAAGGAAATATCCTAAGATAAAAACTGAAAGAAGGTTTCTGAGAAACTGCTTTGTGTTCTGTTAATTCATCTCACAGAGTTACACCTTTCCCTCAAGAAGCCGTTCACTAAGACTGTTCTTGTGGAATTTGCAAAGTGATATTTGGAAGCCCATAGAGGGCTATGGTGAAAAAGGAAATATCTTCAGTTTAAAACTGGAAAGGAGCTTTCTGAGAATCTGCATTGTGTTCTCTTAATTCATCTCACAGAGTTACAGCTTTCCCTCAAGAAGCCTTTCGCTAAGACTGTTCTTGTGGAATTTTCAAAGTGATATTTGGAAGCCCATAGAGGGCTATGGTGAAAAAGGAAATATCCTAAGATAAAAACTGAAAAGAAGGATTCTGAGAAACTGCTTTGTGTTCTGTTAATTCATCTCACAGAGTTACAGCTTTCCCTTCAAGAAGCCTTTCGCTAAGACTGTTCTTGTGGAATTTGTAAAGTGATATTTGGAAGCCCATAGAGGGCTATGGTGATAAAGAAATATCTTCAGATAAAAACTGGAAAGAAGCTTTCTGAGAAACTGCTTTGTGTTCTCTTAATTCATCACACAGAATTACAGCTTTTCCCTCAAGAAGCCTTTCGCTAAGACTCTTTGCAGAATATGCAAAATGATATTTGAAAGCCCATAGAGGGCTACGGTGAAAAGTGAAATACCTTCAGTTAAAAACTGAAAGAAGCTTTCTGAGAAACTGCTTTGTGTTCTCTTAATTCATCTCACAGAGTTACAGCTTTCACCTCAAAAAGCCTTTCGCTAAGACTGTTGTTGTGGAATTTTCAAAGTGATATTTGGAAGCCCATAGAGGGCTATGGTGAAAAAGGAAATATCCTAAGATAAAAACTGAAAGAAGCTTTCTGAGAAACTGCTTTGTGTTCTGTTAATTCATCTCACAGAGTTACAGCTTTCCCCCAAGAAGCCTTTGCCTAAGACTCTTCTTGTGGAATTTGCAATGTGATATTTGGAAGCCCATAGAGGGCTATGGTTAAAAAGGAAATATCTTCAGATAAAAACTGGAAAGAAGCTATCTGAGAAACGGCTTTGTGTTCCTTAATTCATCTCACAGAGTTACAGAATTCCCTTCTAGAAGCCTCTCGTTAGTACTGTTCCTGTGGAATTTGCAAAGAGATATTTGGAAACCCATAGAGGGCTATGGTGAAAAGGAAATATCCTAAGATAAAAACTGAAAGAAGGTTTCTGAGAAACTGCTTTGTGTTCTGTTAATTCATCTCACAGAGTTACAGCTTTCCCTCAAGAAGCCTTCACTAAGACTGTTCTTGTGGAATTTGTAAAGTGATATTTGGAAGCCCATAGAAGGCTATGGTGAAAAAGGAAATATCCTAAGATAAAAACTGGAAAGAAGCTTTCTGAGAAACTGCTTTGTGTTCTGTTAATTCATCTCACAGAGTTACAGCTTTCCCTCAAGAAGCCGTTCACTAAGACTGTTCTTGTGGAATTTGCAAAGTGATATTTGGAAGCCCATAGAGGGCTATGGTGAAAAAGGAAATATCCTAAGATAAAAACTGAAAGAAGCTTTCTGAGAAACTGCTTTGTGTTCTGTTAATTCATCTCACAGAGTTACAGCTTTCCTCAAGAAGCCTTTCACTAAGACTGTTCTTGTGGAATTTGCAAAGTGATATTTGGAAGCCCATAGAGGCTATGGTGAAAAAGGAAATATCTTCAGTTAAAAACTGGAAAGAAGCTTTCTGAGAAACTGCTTTGTGTTCTGTTAATTCATCTCACAGAGTTACAGCTTTCCCCTCAAGAAGCCGTTCACTAAGACTGTTCTTGTGGAATTTGCAAAGTGATATTTGGAAGCCCATAGAGGCTATGGTGAAAAGAAATATCTTCAGTTAAAAACTGGAAAAAGCTTTCTGAGAAACTGCTTTGTGTTCTGTTAATTCATCTCACAGAGTTACAGCTTTCCCTCAAGAAGCCGTTCACTAAGACTGTTCTTGTGGAATTTGGAAAGTGATATTTGGAAGCCCATAGAGGCTATGGTGAAAAGGAAATATCCTAAGATAAAAACTGAAGAGAAGCTTTCTGAGAAACTGCTTTGTGTTCTGTTAATTCATCTCACAGAGTTACAGCTTTCCCCTCAAGAAGCCGTTCACTAAGACTGTTCTTGTGGAATTTGGAAAGTGATATTTGGAAGCCCATAGAGGGCTATGGTGAAAAAGGAAATATCTTCAGTTAAAAACTGGAAAGAAGCTTTCTGAGAAACTGCTTTGTGTTCTGTTAATTCATCTCACAGAGTTACAGCTTTCCCCTCAAGAAGCCGTTCACTAAGACTGTTCTTGTGGAATTTGCAAAGTGATATTTGGAAGCCCATAGAGGGCAATGGTGGAAAGGAAGTATCTTCAGATAAAAACTGGAAAAAAGCTTTCTGAGAAACTGCTTTGTGTTCTGTTAATTCATCTCACAGAGTTACAGCTTTCCCCTCAAGAAGCCTTTCGCTAAGTCTGTTCTTGTGGAATTTGCAAAGTGATATTTGGAAGCCCATAGAGGCTATGGTGAAAAAGGAAATATCCTAAGATAAAAACTGAAAGAAGCTTTCTGAGAAACTGCTTTGTGTTCTGTTAATTCATCTCACAGAGTTACAGCTTTCCCCTCAAGAAGCCGTTCACTAAGACTGTTCTTGTGGAATTTGCAAAGTGATATTTGGAAGCCCATAGAGGGCTATGGTGAAAAAGGAAATATCCTAAGATAAAAACTGAAAGAAGCTTTCTGAGAAACTGCTTTGTGTTCTGTTAATTCATCTCACAGAGTTACAGCTTTCCCCTCAAGAAGCCGTTCACTAAGACTGTTCTTGTGGAATTTGCAAAGTGATATTTGGAAGCCCATAGAGGGCTATGGTGAAAAAGGAAATATCTTCAGTTAAAAACTGGAAAGAAGCTTTCTGAGAAACTGCTTTGTGTTCTGTTAATTCATCTCACAGAGTTACAGCTTTCCCCTCAAGAAACCTTTCGCTAAGACTGTTCTTGTGGAATTTGCAAAGTGATATTTGGAAGCCCATAGAGGGCTATGGTGAAAAGGAAATATCCTAAGATAAAAACTGGAAAGAAACTTTCTGAGAAACTGCTTTGTGTTCTGTTAATTCATCTCACAGAGTTACAGCTTTCCCCTCAAGAAGCCGTTCACTAAGACTGTTCTTGTGGAATTTGCAAAGTGATATTTGGAAGCCCATAGAGGGCTATGGTGAAAAAGGATATATCTTCAATTAAAAACTGGAAAAAGCTTTCTGAGAAACTGCTTTGTGTTCTGTTAATTCATCTCACAGAGTTACAGCTTTCCCTCAGAAGCCTTTCGCTAAGACTGTTCTTGTGGAATTTGCAAAGTGATATTTGGAAGCCCATAGAGGGCTATGGTGAAAAGGAAATATCTTCCGTTAAAAACTGGAAAGAAGCTTTCTGAGAAACTTCTTTGTGTTCTGTTAATTCTTCTCACAGAGTTACAGCTTTCCCCTCAAGAAGCCTTTGCTAAGACTGTTCTTGTGGAATTTGCAAAGTGATATTTGGAAGCCCATAGAGGGCTATAGTAAAAAGGAAACATCCTAAGATAAAAATTGAAAAGAAGCTTTCTGAGAAACTGCTTTGTGTTCTGTTAATTCGTCTCACAGAGTTACAGCTTACCCCTCAAGAAGCCGTTCACTAAGACTGTTCTTGTGGAATTTACAAAGTGATATTTGGAAGCCCATAGAGGGCTATGGTGAAAAATGAAATATCCTAAGATATAAATTGGAAAGAAATTTTCTGAGAAACTGCTTTGTGTTCTGTTAATTCATCTCACAGAGTTACAGCTTTCCCCTCAAGAAGCCGTTCACTAAGACTGTTCTTGTGGAATTTGCAAAGTGATATTTGGAAGCCCATAGAGGTCTATGGTGAAAAGGAAATATCTTCAGTTAAAAACTGGAAAGAAGCTTTCTGAGAAACTGCTTTGTGTTCTGTTAATTCGTCTCACAGAGTTACAGCTTTCCCCTCAAGAAGCCTTTGCTAAGACTGTTCTTGTGGAATTTGCAAAGTGATATTTGGAAGCCCATAGAGCTATGGTGAAAAGGAAATATCCTAAGATAAAAACTGAAAGAAGCTTTCTGAGAAACTGCTTTGTGTTCTGTTAATTCGTCTCACAGAGTTACAGCTTTCCCCTCAAGAAGCCGTTCACTAAGACTGTTCTTGTGGAATTTGCAAAGTGATATTTGGAAGCCCATAGAGGGCTATGGTGAAAAAGGATATATCTTCAGTTAAAAACTGAAAGAAGCTTTCTGAGAAACTGCTTTGTGTTCTGTTAATTCATCTCAGAGTTACAGCTTTCCCCTCAAGAAGCCTTTCGCTAAGACTGTTCTTGTGGAATTTGCAAAGTGATATTTGGAAGCCCATAGAGGGCTATGGTGAAAAAGGAAATATCCTAAGATAAAAACTGAAAAGAAGCTTTCTGAGAAACTGCTGTGTTCTGTTAATTCATCTCACAGAGTTACAGCTTTCCTCAAGAAGCCTTCGCTAAGACTGTTCTTGTGGAATTTGCAAAGTGATATTTGGAAGCCCATAGAGGGCTATGGTGAAAAAGGAAATATCCTAAGATAAAAACTGAAAAGAAGGTTTCTGAGAAACTGCTTTGTGTTCTGTTAATTCATCTCACAGAGTTACAGCTTTCCCTCAAGAAGCCGTTCACTAAGACTGTTCTTGTGGAATTTGCAAAGTGATATTTGGAAGCCCATAGAGGGCTATGGTGAAAAAGGATATATCTTCAGTTAAAAACTGGAAAGAAACTTTCTGAGAAACTGCTTTGTGTTCTGTTAATTCATCTCACAGAGTTACAGCTTTCCCCTCAAGAAACCTTTCGCTAAGACTGTTCTTGTGGAATTTGCAAAGTGATATTTGGAAGCCCATAGAGGGCTATGGTGAAAAAGGATATATCTTCAGTTAAAAACTGGAAAGAAGCTTTCTGAGAAACTGCTTTGTGTTCTGTTAATTCATCTCACAGAGTTACAGCTTTCCCTCAAGAAGCCTTTCGCTAAGACTGTTCTTGTGGAATTTGCAAAGTGATATTTGGAAGCCCATAGAGGGCTATGGTGAAAAAGGAAATATCCTAAGTAAAAACTGAAAGAAGGTTTCTGAGAAACTGCTTTGTGTTCTGTTAATTCATCTCACAGAGTTACAGCTTTCCCTCAAGAAGCCTTTCGCTAAGACTGTTCTTGTGGAATTTTCAAAGTGATATTTGGAAGCCCATAGAGGGCTATGGTGAAAAGGAAATATCCTAAGATAAAAACTGGAAAGAAGCTTTCTGAGAAACTGCTTTGTGTTCTGTTAATTCATCTCACAGAGTTACAGCTTTCCTCAAGAAGCCTTTCTAAGACTGTTCTTGTGGAATTTGCAAAGTGATATTTGGAAGCCCATAGAGGGCTATGGTGAAAAAGGAAATATCCTAAGATAAAAACTGAAAGAAGGTTTCTGAGAAACTGCTTTGTGTTCTGTTAATTCATCTCACAGAGTTACAGCTTTCCCTCAGAAGCCTTTCGCTAAGACTGTTCTTGTGGAATTTGCAAAGTGATATTTGGAAGCCCATATAGGCTATGGTGAAAAAGGAAATATCTTCAGTTAAAAAATGGGAAAGAAGCTTTCTGAGAAACTGCTTTGTGTTCTGTTAATTCATCTCACAGAGTTACAGCTTTCCCTCAGAAGCCTTTCACTAAGACTGTTCTTGTGGAATTTGCAAAGTGATATTTGGAAGCCCATAGAGGGCTATGGTGAAAAAGGAAATATCCTAAGATAAAAACTGAAAAGAAGGTTTCTGAGAAACTGCTTTGTGTTCTGTTAATTCATCTCACAGAGTTACAGCTTTCCTCAAGAAGCCTTTCGCTAAGACTGTTCTTATGGAATTTGCAAAGTGATATTTGGAAGCCCATAGAGGGCTATGGTGATAAAGGAAATGTCCTCAGATAAAAACTGGAAAGAAGCTTACTGAGAAACTGCTTTGTGTTCTGTTAATTCATCTCACAGAGTTACAACTTTCCCCACAATAAGCCGTTCACTAAGACTGTTCTTGTGGAATTTGCAAAGTGATATTTGGAAGCCCATAGAGGGCTATGGTGAAAAAGGAAATATCTTCAGTTAAAAACTGAAAAGAAGCTTTCTGAGAAACTGCTTTGTGTTCTGTTAATTCATCTCACAGAGTTACAGCTTTCCTCAAGAAGCCTTCGCTAAGACTGTTCTTGTGGAATTTGCAAAGTGATATTTGGAAGCCCATAGAGGGCTATGGTGAAAAAGGAAATATCTTCGTTAAAAACTGGAAAGAAGCTTTCTGAGAAACTGCTTTGTGTTCTGTTAATTCATCTCACAGAGTTACAGCTTTCCCTCAGAAGCCTTTCGCTAAGACTGTTCTTGTGGAATTTGCAAAGTGATATTTGGAAGCCCATAGAGGGCTATGGTGAAAAAGGAAATATCCTAAGATAAAAACTGGAAAAAGCTTTCTGAGAAACTGCTTTGTGTTCTGTTAATTCATCTCACAGAGTTACAGCTTTCCCTCAAGAAGCCTTTCCTAAGACTGTTCTTGTGGAATTTGCAAAGTGATATTTGGAAGCCATAGAGGGCTATGGTGAAAAAGAAATATCTTCAGATAAAAACTGGAAAGAAGCTTTCTGAGAAACTGCTTTGTGTTCTGTTAACTCATCTCACAGAGTTACAGCTTTCCCCTCAAGAAGCCTTTCGCTAAGACTGTTCTTGTGAAATTTTGAAAGTGATATTTGGAAGCCATGGAGGGCTATGGTGAAAAAGGAAATATCCTAAGATAAAAACTAAAAAGAAGACTTCTGAGAAATTGCTTTGTGTTCTGTGAATTCATCTCACAGAGTTACAACTTTCACTTCAAGTAGCTTTTCGCTAAGGCTGTTCTTGTGGAATTGGCAAAATGATATTTGGAAGCCCATAGAGGGCTGTGGCGAAAAAGGAAATATCTTCAGTTAAAAACTTTAAAGGAAGATTTCTGAGAAACTGCTTTATGCTCTCTTAATTCATCTCACAGAGTTACAGCTATCCCATCAAGAAGCCTTTCACTAATACGGTTCTTGTGGAATTTGCAAAGTCATATTTGGAAGCCCTTAGAGGGCTATGGAGAAAAAGGAAAAATCCTAAGATAAAAACTGAAAAGAAGCATTCTGAGAAACTGCTTTGTGTTCTGTTAATTCATCTCACAGAGTAACAGCTCTCCCTTCTAGAAGCCTTTCGCTAAGGCTCTTCTTGTGGAATTGGTACAGTGACAATTGGAAGCCCATAGAGGGCTATGGTGAAAAGGAAATATCTTCAGATAAAAACTGGAAAGAAGCTTTCTGAGAAACTGCTTTGTGTTCTGTTAATTCATCTCACAGAGTTACAGCTTTCCCTCAAGAAGCCTTTCGCTAAGACTGTTCTTGTGGAATTTGTAAAGTGATATTTGGAAGCCCATAGGGCTATGGTGAAAAAGGAAATATCTTCAGATAAAAACTGGAAAGAAGCTTTCTGAGAAACTGCTTTGTGTTCTGTTAATTCATCTCACAGAGTTACAGCTTTCCCTCAAGAAGTCTTACACTAAGACGGTTCCTGTGGAATTTGCAAAGTGATATTTGGAAGCCCATAGAGGGCTATGGTGAAAAAGGAAATATCTTCAGTTAAAAACTGTAAAGAAGCTTTCTGAGAAACTGCTTTGTGTTCTGTTAATTCATCTCACAGAGTTACAGCTTTCCCTCAAGAAGCCTTTCGCTAAGACTGTTCTTGTGGAATTTGCAAAGTGATATTTGGAAGCCCATAGAGGGCTATGGTGAAAAAGGAAATATCTTCCGTTAAAAACTGGAAAGAAACTTTCTGAGAAACTGCTTTGTGTTCTCTTAATTCATCTCACAGATTTACAGCTTTCCCCTCAAGAAGCCTTTCGCTAAGACTGTTCTTGTGGAATTTGCAAAGTGATATTTGGAAGCCCATAGAGGGCTATGGTGAAAAAGGAAATATCCTAAGATAAAAACTGAAAGAAGCTTTCTGAGAAACTGCTTTGTGTTCTGTTAATTCATCTCACAGAGTTACAGCTTTTACCTCAAGAAGCCTTTCGCTAAGACTGTTCTTGTGGAATTTGCAAAGTGATATTTGGAAGCCCATAGAGGGCTATGGTGAAAAAGGAAATATCTTCAGATAAAAACTGGAAAGAAGCTTTCTGAGAAACTGCTTTGTGTTCTGTTAATTCATCTCACAGAGTTACAGCTTTCCCCTCAAGAAGCCTTTCACTAAGACTGTTCTTGTGGAATTTGCAAAGTGATATTTGGAAGCCCATAGAGGGCTATGGTGAAAAAGGAAATATCTTCAGTTAAAAACTGGAAAGAAACTTTCTGAGAAACTGCTTTGTGTTCTGTTAATTCATCTCACAGAGTTACAGCTTTCCCCTCATGAAGCCTTTCGCTAAGAGTGTTCTTTTGGAATTTGCAAAAGGATATTTGGAATCCCATTGAGGGCTTTGCTGAAAAAGGAAATATCTTCAGATAAAAACTGGAAAGAAGCTTTCTGAGAAACTGCTTTGCATTCTGTTAATTCATCTCACAGACTTACAGCTTCCACTCAAGAAGCCTTTCGCTAAGACTGTTATTGTGGAATTTAAAAAGTGATATTTGGAAGCCCATACAGGGCTATGGTGAAAAAGGAAATATCCTAAGATAAAAACTGAAAAGAAGCTTTTTGAGAAACTGCTTTGCGTTCTGTTAATTCATCTCACAGAGTTATAGCTTTCTCCTCAAGAAGCCTTTCGTTAAGAGTGTTCTTGTGGAATTTGCAAAGTGATATTTGGAAGCCCATAGAGGGCTACATTGAAAAAGGAAATATCCTAAGATAAAAACTGAAAGAAGGTTTCTGAGAAACTGCTTTGTGTTCTGTTAATTCATCTCACAGAGTTACAGCTTTCCCTCAAGAAGCCTTTCGCTAAGACTGTTCTTGTGGAATTTGCAAGTGATATTTGGAAGCCCATAGAGGGCTATGGTGAAAAAGGAAATATCTTCAGTTAAAAACTGAAAGAAGCTTTCTGAGAAACTGCTTTGTGTTCTCTTAATTCATCTCACAGAGTTACAGCTTTCCCTCAAGAAGCCTTTGCTAAGACTGTTCTTGTGGAATTTGCAAAGTGATATTTGGAAGCCCATAGAGGGCTATGGTGAAAAAGGAAATATCCTAAGATAAAAACTGAAAGAAGGTTTCTGAGAAACTGCTTTGTGTTCTGTTAATTCATCTCACAGAGTTACAGCTTTCCCTCAAGAAGCCTTTAGCTAAGACTGTTCTTGTGGAATTTGCAAAGTGATATTTGGAAGCCCATAGAGGGCTATGGTGAAAAAGGAAATATCCTAAGATAAAAACTGAAAGAAGGTTTCTGAGAAACTGCTTTGTGTTCTGTTAATTCATCTCACAGAGTTACAGCTTTCCCTCAAGAAGCCTTTGCTAAGACTGTTCTTGTGGAATTTGCAAAGTGATATTTGGAAGCCCTAGAGGGCTATGGTGAAAAAATATCTTCAGTTAAAAACTGGAAGAAGCTTTCTGAGAAACTGCTTTGTGTTCTGTTAATTCATCTCACAGAGTTACAGCTTTCCCTCAAGAAGCCTTTCACTAAGACTGTTCTTGTGGAATTGCAAAGTGATATTTGGAAGCCCATAGAGGGCTATGGTGAAAAAGGAAATATCTTCAGTTAAAAACTGGAAAGAAGCTTTCTGAGAAACTGCTTTGTGTTCTGTTAATTCATCTCACAGAGTTACAGCTTTCCCTCAAGAAGCCTTTCACTAAGACTGTTCTTGTGGAATTTGCAAGTGATATTTGGAAGCCCATAGAGCTATGGTGAAAAAAATATCTTCGTTAAAAACTGGAAAGAAGCTTTCTGAAACTGCTTTGTTCTGTTAATTCATCTCACAGAGTTACAGCTTTCCCTCAAGAAGCCTTTCGCTAAGACTGTTCTTGTGGAATTGCAAAGTGATATTTGTAAGCCCATAGAGGGCTATGTTGAAAAAGGAAATATCCTAAGATAAAAACTGAAAGCAAGCTTTCTGAGAAACTGCTTTGTGTTCTGTTAATACAACTCACAGAATTACAGCTTTCCCCAAGAAGCCTTTCGCTAAGACTGTTCTTGTGGAATTTGCAAAGTGATATTTGGAAGCCCATAGGGGTCTATGGTGAAAAAGGAAATATCTTCAGTTAAAAACTAGAAAGAAGCTTTCTAAGAAACTGCTTTGTGTTCTGTTAATTCATCTCACAGCATTACAGCTTTCCCGTCAAGAAGCCTTTCGCTTAGACTTTTCTAGTGGAATTTGAAAAGTGATATATGGAAGCCCACAGAGGGCTATGGTGAAAAAGGAAATAACCCAAGATAAAAACTGAAAAGAAGCTTTCTGAGAAACTGCTTTGTGTTCTGTTAATACAACTCACAGAATTACAGCTTTCCCCATAAGAAGCCTTTCGCTAAGACTGTTCTTGTGGAATTTGTAAAGTGATATTTGGAAGCCCATAGAGGTCTATGGTGAAAAAGGAAATATCTTAAGTTAAAACCTGGAAAGAAGCTTTCTGAGAAACTGCTTTGTGTTCTGTTAATTCATCTCACAGAATTACAGCTTTCCCTCAAGAAGCCTTTCACTAAGACTGTTCTTGTGGAATTTTCAAAGTGATATTTGGAAGCCCATAGAGGGCTATGGTGAAAAAGGAAATATCTTCAGTTAAAAACTGAAAGAAGCTTTCTGAGAAACTGCTTTGTGTTCTGTTAATTCATCTCACAGAGTTACAGCTTTCCCTCAAGAAGCCTTTCGCTAAGACTGTTCTTGTGGAATTTGCAACGTGATATTTGGAAGCCCATAGAGGGCTATGGTGAAAAAGGAAATATCTTCAGTTAAAAACTGGAAAGAAACTTTCTGAGAAACTGCTTTGTGTTCTGTTAATTCATTTCACAGGGTTACAGGTTTCCCCTCAAGAAGCGTTTCGCTAAAACTGTTGTTGTGGAATTTGCAAAGTGATATTTGCAAGTCCATAGAGGGCTACGGTGAAAAAGGATTTATCCTCAGATAAAAACTAGAAAGAAGCTTTCTGAGAAACTGCTTTGTGATCTGTGAATTCATTTCACCGAGATACAGCTTTCTCCTCAAGAAGTCTTTAGTTAAGACTGTTCTTGTGGAATTTGTAAAGTGATATTTGGTAGCCCATGGAGGGCTATGGTGAAAAAGAAAATATCCTAAGATAAAAACTGGAAAGAAGCTTTCTGAGAAACTTCTTTGTGTTCTGTTAATTCATCTCAAAGAGTTACAGATTTCACCTCAAGAAGCCGATGACTAAGACTGTTCTTGTGGAATTTAAAAAGTGATATTTGGAAGCCCATAGAGGGCTATGGTGAAAAAGGAAATATCCTAAGATAAAAACTGAAAGAAGCTTTCTGAGAAACTGCTTTGTGTTCTGTTAATTCATCTCACAGAGTTACAGCTTTCCCTCAAGAAGCCTTTCGCTAAGACTGTTCTTGTGGAATTTGAAAAGTGATATTTGGAAGCCCATAGAGGGCTATGGTGAAAAAGGAAATATCCTAAGATAAAAACTGGAAAGAAGCTTTCTGAGAAACTGCTTTGTGTTCTGTTAATTCATCTCACAGAGTTACAGCTTTCCCCTCAAGAAGCCTTTCACTAAGACTGTTCTTGTGGAATTTGCAAAGTGATATTTGGAAGCCCATAGAGGGCTATGGTGAAAAAGGAAATATCTTCAGTTAAAAACTGAAAAGAAGCTTTCTGAGAAACTGCTTTGTGTTCTGTTAATTCATCTCACAGAGTTACAGCTTTCCCCTCAAGAAGCCTTTCGCTAAGACTGTTCTTGTGGAATTTGCAAAGTGATATTTGGAAGCCCATAGAGGGCTATGGTGAAAAAGGAAATATCTTCAGTTAAAAACTGGAAAGAAACTTTCTGAGAAACTGCTTTGTGTTCTGTTAATTCATCTCACAGAGTTACAGCTTTCCCCTCAAGAAGCCTTTCGCTAAGACTGTTCTTGTGGAATTTGCAAAGTGATATTTGGAAGCCCATAGAGGGCTATGGTGAAAAAGGAAATATCCTAAGATAAAAACTGAAAAGAAGCTTTCTGAGAAACTGCTTTGTGTTCTGTTAATTCATCTCACAGAGTTACAGCTTTCCCCTCAAGAAGCCTTTGCTAAGACTGTTCTTGTGGAATTTGTAAAGTGATATTTGGAAGCCCATAGAGGGCTATGGTGAAAAAGGAAATATCCTAAGATAAAAACTGGAAAGAAGCTTTCTGAGAAACTGCTTTGTGTTCTGTTAATTCATCTCACAGAGTTACAGCTTTCCCCTCAGAAGCCTTTCACTAAGACTGTTCTTGTGGAATTTGTAAAGTGATATTTGGAAGCCCATAGAGGGCTATGGTGAAAAAGGAAATATCCTAAGATAAAAACTGAAAAGAAGCTTTCTGAGAAACTGCTTTGTGTTCTGTTAATTCATCTCACAGAGTTACAGCTTTCCCCTCAAGAAGCCTTTCACTAAGACTGTTCTTGTGGAATTTGCAAAGTGATATTTGGAAGCCCATAGAGGGCTATGGTGAAAAAGGAAATATCTTCAGTTAAAAACTGGAAAGAAGCTTTCTGAGAAACTGCTTTGTGTTCTGTTAATTCATCTCACAGAGTTACAGCTTTCCCCTCAAGAAGCCTTTCACTAAGACTGTTCTTGTGGAATTTGCAAAGTGATATTTGGAAGCCCATAGAGGGCTATGGTGAAAAAGGAAATATCTTCAGATAAAAACTGGAAAGAAACTTTCTGAGAAACTGCTTTGTGTTCTGTTAATTCATCTCACAGAGTTACAGCTTTCCCCTCAAGAAGCCTTTCGCTAAGACTGTTCTTGTGGAATTTGCAAAGTGATATTTGGAAGCCCATAGAGGCTATGGTGAAAAAGGAAATATCCTAAGATAAAAACTGGAAAGAAACTTTCTGAGAAACTGCTTTGTGTTCTGTTAATTCATCTCACAGAGTTACAGCTTTCCCCTCAAGAAGCCTTTCACTAAGACTGTTCTTGTGGAATTTGCAAAGTGATATTTGGAAGCCCATAGAGGGCTATGGTGAAAAAGGAAATATCCTAAGATAAAAACTGAAAAGAAGCTTTCTGAGAAACTGCTTGTGTTCTGTTAATTCATCTCACAGAGTTACAGCTTTCCCCTCAAGAAGCCTTTCACTAAGACTGTTCTTGTGGAATTTGCAAAGTGATATTTGGAAGCCCATAGAGGGCTATGGTGAAAAAGGAAATATCTTCAGTTAAAAACTGGAAAGAAGCTTTCTGAGAAACTGCTTTGTGTTCTGTTAATTCATCTCACAGAGTTACAGCTTTCCCCTCAAGAAGCCTTTCACTAAGACTGTTCTTGTGGAATTTGCAAAGTGATATTTGGAAGCCCATAGAGGGCTATGGTGAAAAAGAAATATCTTCAGATAAAAACTGGAAAGAAACTTTCTGAGAAACTGCTTTGTGTTCTGTTAATTCATCTCACAGTTACAGCTTTCCCCTCAAGAAGCCTTTCGCTAAGACTGTTCTTGTGGAATTTGCAAAGTGATATTTGGAAGCCATAGAGGCTATGGTGAAAAAGGAAATATCCTAAGATAAAAACTGGAAAGAAACTTTCTGAGAAACTGCTTTGTGTTCTGTTAATTCATCTCACAGGTTACAGCTTTCCCCTCAAGAAGCCTTTCACTAAGACTGTTCTTGTGGAATTTGCAAAGTGATATTTGGAAGCCCATAGAGGGCTATGGTGAAAAAAATATCTTCAGTTAAAAACTGGAAAGAAGCTTTCTGAGAAACTGCTTTGTGTTCTGTTAATTCATCTCACAGGTTACAGCTTTCCCTCAAGAAGCCTTCGCTAAGACTGTTCTTGTGGAATTTGCAAAGTGATATTTGGAAGCCCATAGAGGGCTATGGTGAAAAGGAAATATCTTCAGTTAAAAACTGGAAAAAGCTTTCTGAGAAACTGCTTTGTGTTCTGTTAATTCATCTCACAGAGTTACAGCTTTCCCTCAAGAAGCCTTTCACTAAGACTGTTCTTGTGGAATTTGCAAAGTGATATTTGGAAGCCCATAGAGGCTATGGTGAAAAGGAAATATCTTCAGATAAAAACTGGAAAGAAGCTTTCTGAGAAACTGCTTTGTGTTCTGTTAATTCATCTCACAGTTACAGCTTTCCCCTCAGAAGCCTTTCACTAAGACTGTTCTTGTGGAATTTGCAAAGTGATATTTGGAAGCCCATAGAGCTATGGTGAAAAAGGAAATATCTTCAGTTAAAAACTGGAAAAAGCTTTCTGAGAAACTGCTTGTGTTCTGTTAATTCATCTCACAGAGTTACAGCTTTCCTCAAGAAGCCTTTCGCTAAGAGTGTTCTTGTGGAATTTGCAAAGTGATATTTGGAAGCCCATAGAGGGCTATGGTGAAAAAGGAAATATCTTCAGATAAAAACTGGAAAGAAGCTTTCTGAGAAACTACTTTGTGTCCTGTTAATTCATCTCACAGAGTTACAGCTTTCCCCTCAAGAAGCCTTTGCTAAGACTGTTCTTGTGGAATTTGCAAAGTGATATTTGGAAGCCCATAGAGGCTATGGTGAAAAGGAAATATCCTAAGATAAAAACTGGAAAAAGCTTTCTGAGAAACTGCTTTGTGTCCTGTTAATTCATCTCACAGAGTTACAGCTTTCCCCTCAAGAAGCCTTTCACTAAGACTGTTCTTGTGGAATTTGCAAAGTGATATTTGGAAGCCCATAGAGGGCTATGGTGAAAAGGAAATATCCTAAGATAAAAACTGGAAAGAAACTTTCTGAGAAACTGCTTTGTGTTCTGTTAATTCATCTCACAGAGTTACAGCTTTCCCCTCAAAAGCCTTTCGCTAAGGCTGTTCTTGTGGAATTTGCAAAGTGATATTTGGAAGCCCATAGAGGCTATGGTGAAAAAGGAAATATCTTCAGATAAAAACTGGAAAAAGCTTTCTGAGAAACTGCTTTGTGTTCTGTTAATTCATCTCACAGAGTTACAGCTTTCCCCTCAAGAAGCCTTTCACTAAGACTGTTCTTGTGGAATTTGCAAAGTGATATTTGGAAGCCCATAGAGGGCTATGGTGAAAAGGAAATATCTTCAGTTAAAAACTGAAAGGAAGCTTTCTGAGAAACTGCTTTGCGTTCTGTTAATTCATCTCACAGAGTTACAGCTTTCCTCAAGAAGCCTTTCGCTAAGACTGTTCTTGTGGAATTTGCAAAGTGATATTTGGAAGCCCATAGAGGGCTATGGTGAAAAAGGAAATATCTTCAGTTAAAAACTGGAAAGAAGCTTTCTGAGAAACTGCTTTGTGTTCTGTTAATTCATCTCACAGAGTTACAGCTTTCCCCTCAAGAAGCCTTTCACTAAGACTGTTCTTGTGGAATTTGCAAAGTGATATTTGGAAGCCCTAGAGGGCTATGGTGAAAAAGGAAATATCTTCAGTTAAAAACTGAAAGAAGCTTTCTGAGAAACTGCTTTGTGTTCTGTTAATTCATCTCACAGAGTTACAGCTTTCCCCTCAAGAAACCTTTCGCTAAGACTGTTCTTGTGGAATTTGCAAAGTGATATTTGGAAGCCCATAGAGGGCTATGGTGAAAAAGGAAATATCTTCAGATAAAAACTGGAAAGAAGCTTTCTGAGAAACTGCTTGTGTTCTGTTAATTCATCTCACAGAGTTACAGCTTTCCTCAAGAAGCCTTTCCTAAGACTGTTCTTGTGGAATTTGCAAAGTGATATTTGGAAGCCCATAGAGGGCTATGGTGAAAAAGGAAATATCTTCAGTTAAAAACTGGAAAGAAGCTTTCTGAGAAACTGCTTTGTGTTCTGTTAATTCATCTCACAGAGTTACAGCTTTCCCCTCAAGAAGCCTTTCGCTAAGACTGTTCTTGTGGAATTTGCAAAGTGATATTTGGAAGCCCATAGAGGCTATGGTGAAAAAGAAATATCTTCAGTTAAAAACTGGAAAGAAGCTTTCTGAGAAACTGCTTTGTGTTCTGTTAATTCATCTCACAGAGTTACAGCTTTCCCCTCAAGAAGCCTTACGCTAAGACTGTTCTTGTGGAATTTGCAAAGTGATATTTGGGAGCCCATAGAGGCTATGGTGAAAAAGAAATATCTTCAGATAAAAACTGGAAAGAAGCTTTCTGAGAAACTGCTTTGTGTTCTGTTAATTCATCTCACAGAGTTACAGCTTTCCCCTCAAGAAGCCTTTCACTAAGACTGTTCTTGTGGAATTTGCAAAGTGATATTTGGAAGCCCATAGAGGGCTATGGTGAAAAAGGAAATATCTTCAGTTAAAAACTGAAAGAAGCTTTCTGAGAAACTGCTTTGTGTTCTGTTAATTCATCTCACAGTTACAGCTTTCCCCTCAAGAAGCCTTTCTAAGACTGTTCTTGTGGAATTTGCAAAGTGATATTTGGAAGCCATAGAGGGCTATGGTGAAAAAGGAAATATCTTCAGTTAAAAACTGGAAGAAGCTTTCTGAGAAACTGCTTTGTGTTCTGTTAATTCATCTCACAGAGTTACAGCTTTCCCCTCAAGAAGCCTTTCGCTAAGACTGTTCTTGTGGAATTTGCAAAGTGATATTTGGAAGCCCATAGAGGGCTATGGTGAAAAAGGAAATATCCTAAGATAAAAACTGGAAAAAGCTTTCTGAGAAACTGCTTTGTGTTCTGTTAATTCATCTCACAGAGTTACAGCTTTCCTCAAGAAGCCTTTCACTAAGACTGTTCTTGTGGAATTTGCAAAGTGATATTTGGAAGCCCATAGAGGGCTATGGTGAAAAAGAAATATCTTCAGTTAAAAACTGGAAAGAAACTTTCTGAGAAACTGCTTTGTGTTCTGTTAATTCATCTCACAGGTTACAGCTTTCCCCTCAAGAAGCCTTTCTAAGACTGTTCTTGTGGAATTTGCAAAGTGATATTTGGAAGCCATAGAGGGCTATGGTGAAAAAGGAAATATCTTCGTTAAAAACTGGAAAGAAGCTTTCTGAGAAACTGCTTTGTGTTCTGTTAATTCATCTCACAGAGTTACAGCTTTCCCCTCAAAGCCTTTCGCTAAGACTGTTCTTGTGGAATTTGCAAAGTGATATTTGGAAGCCCATAGAGGGCTATGGTGAAAAAGGAAATATCTTCGTTAAAAACTGGAAAGAAACTTTCTGAGAAACTGCTTTGTGTTCTGTTAATTCATCTCACAGAGTTACAGCTTTCCCCTCAAGAAGCCTTTCTAAGACTGTTCTTGTGGAATTTGCAAAGTGATATTTGGAAGCCATAGAGGCTATGGTGAAAAAGAAATATCTTCAGATAAAAACTGGAAAGAAGCTTTCTGAAACTGCTTTGTGTTCTGTTAATTCATCTCACAGAGTTACAGCTTTCCCCTCAAGAAGCCTTTCTAAGACTGTTCTTGTGGAATTTGCAAAGTGATATTTGGAAGCCCATAGAGGCTATGGTGAAAAAGAAATATCTTCCGTTAAAAACTGGAAAGAAACTTTCTGAGAAACTGCTTTGTGTTCTGTTAATTCATCTCACAGAGTTACAGCTTTCCCCTCAAGAAGCCTTTCCTAAGACTGTTCTTGTGGAATTTGCAAGTGATATTTGGAAGCCCATAGAGGGCTATGGTGAAAAAGGAATATCTTCAGTTAAAAACTGGAAAGAAGCTTTCTGAGAAACTGCTTTGTGTTCTGTTAATTCATCTCACAGAGTTACAGCTTTCCCCTCAAGAAGCCTTTCGCTAAGACTGTTCTTGTGGAATTTGCAAAGTGATATTTGGAAGCCCATAGAGGGCTATGGTGAAAAAGGAAATATCTTCAGTTAAAAACTGGAAAAAGCTTTCTGAAAAACTGCTTTGTGTTCTGTTAATTCATCTCAGAGTTACAGCTTTCCCCTCAAGAAGCCTTTCGCTAAGACTGTTCTTGTGGAATTTGCAAAGTGATATTTGGAAGCCCATAGAGGGCTATGGTGAAAAAGGAAATATCTTCCGTTAAAAACTGGAAAGAAACTTTCTGAGAAACTGCTTTGTGTTCTGTTAATTCATCTCACAGTTACAGCTTTCCCCTCAAGAAGCCATTCTCTAAGACTGTTCTTGTGGAATTTGCAAAGTGATATTGGGAAGCAAATAGAGGGCTATGATGAAAAAGGAGATATCTTCCGTTAAAAACTGGAAAGAAGCTTTCTGAGAAACTGCTTTGTGTTCTGTTAATTCATCTCACAGAGTTACAGCTTTCCCCTCAAGAAGCCTTTCGCTAAGACTGTTCTTGTGGAATTGGCAAAGTGATATTTGGAAGCCCATAGAGGGCCATGGTGAAAAAGGAAATATCTTACGTTAAAAACTGGAAGGAAGCTTTCTGAGAAACTGCTTTGTGTTCTGTTAATTCATCTCACAGAGTTACAGCTTTCCCCTCAAGAAGCCTTTCGCTAAGACTGTTCTTGTGGAATTTGCAAAGTGATATTTGGAAGCCCATAGAGGGCTATGGTGAAAAAAAATATCTTCCATTAAAAACTGGAAAGAAGCTTTCTGAGAAACTGCTTTGTGTTCTGTTAATTCATCTCACAGAGTTACAGCTTTCCTCAAGAAGCCTTTCGCTAAGACTGTTCTTGTGGAATTTGCAAAGTGATATTTGGAAGCCCATAGAGGGCTATGGTGAAAAAAATATCTTCAGTTAAAAACTGGAAAGAAGCTTTCTGAGAAACTGCTTTGTGTTCTGTTAATTCATCTCACAGAGTTACAGCTTTCCTCAAGAAGCCTTTCACTAAGACTGTTCTTGTGGAATTTGCAAAGTGATATTTGGAAGCCCATAGGGCTATGGTGAAAAAGGAAATATCTTCCGTTAAAAACTGGAAAGAAGCTTTCTGAGAAACTGCTTTGTGTTCTGTTAATTCATCTCACAGTTACAGCTTTCCTCAAGAAGCCTTTCCTAAGACTGTTCTTGTGGAATTTGCAAGTGATATTTGGAAGCCCATAGGGCTATGGTGAAAAAGGAAATATCTTCCGTTAAAAACTGGAAAAAGCTTTCTGAGAAACTGCTTTGTGTTCTGTTAATTCATCTCACAGAGTTACAGCTTTCCCTCAGAAGCCTTTCGCTAAGGCTGTTCTTGTGGAATTTGCAAAGTGATATTTGGAAGCCATAGAGGGCTATGGTGAAAAAGGAAATATCTTCAGTTAAAAACTGGAAAGAAGCTTTCTGAGAAACTGCTTTGTGTTCTGTTAATTCATTACACAGAGTTAAAGCTTTCCCTCTGAAGCTTTCGCTAAGACTGTTCTTGTGGAATTTGCAAAGTGATATTTGGAAGCCCATAGAGGGCTATGGTGAAAAAGGAAATATCTTCCGTTAAAAACTGAAAGAAGCTTTCTGAGAAACTGCTTTGTGTTCTGTTAATTCATCTCACAGAGTTACAGCTTTCCCCTCAAGAAGCCTTTCGCTAAGACTGTTCTTGTGGAATTTGCAAAGTGATATTTGGAAGCCCATAGAGGGCTATGGTGAAAAAGGAAATATCTTCCGTTAAAAACTGGAAAGAAGCTTTCTGAGAAACTGCTTTGTGTTCTGTTAATTCATCTCACAGTTACAGCTTTCCCTCAAGAAGCCTTTCGCTAAGACTGTTCTTGTGGAATTTGCAAAGTGATATTTGGAAGCCCATAGAGGCTATGGTGAAAAAGGAAATATCTTCCGTTAAAAACTGGAAAGAAGCTTTCTGAGAAACTGCTGTGTTCTGTTAATTCATCTCACAGAGTTACAGCTTTCCCTCAAGAAACCTTTCGCTAAGACTGTTCTTGTGGAATTTGCAAAGTGATATTTGGAAGCCCATAGGGCTATGGTGAAAAAGAAATATCTTCCGTTAAAAACTGGAAAGAAGCTTTCTGAGAAACTGCTTTGTGTTCTGTTAATTCATCTCACAGTTACAGCTTTCCCTCAGAAGCCTTTCGCTAAGACTGTTCTTGTGGAATTTGCAAAGTGATATTTGGAAGCCCATAGAGGGCTATGGTGAAAAAAATATCTTCCGTTAAAAACTGGAAGAAGCTTTCTGAGAAACTGCTTTGTGTTCTGTTAATTCATCTCACAGAGTTACAGCTTTCCTCAAGAAGCCTTTCGCTAAGACTGTTCTTGTGGAATTTGCAAAGTGATATTTGGAAGCCCATAGAGCTATGGTGAAAAAAATATCTTCAGTTAAAAACTGGAAAAAGCTTTCTGAGAAACTGCTTTGTGTTCTGTTAATTCATCTCACAGGTTACAGCTTTCCCTCAAAAGCCTTTCGCTAAGACTGTTCTTGTGGAATTTGCAAAGTGATATTTGGAAGCCCATAGAGGGCTATGGTGAAAAAGGAAATATCTTCAGATAAAAACTGGAAAAAGCTTTCTGAGAAACTGCTTTGTGTTCTGTTAATTCATCTCACAGAGTTACAGCTTTCCCTCAAGAAGCCTTTCGCTAAGACTGTTCTTGTGGAATTTGCAAAGTGATATTTGGAAGCCCATAGAGGCTATGGTGAAAAGGAAATATCTTCAGTTAAAAACTGGAAAGAAGCTTTCTGAGAAACTGCTTTGTGTTCTGTTAATTCATCTCACAGTTACAGCTTTCCCTCAAGCCTTTCGCTAAGACTGTTCTTGTGGAATTTGCAAAGTGATATTTGGAAGCCCATAGGGCTATGGTGAAAAAGAAATATCTTCAGATAAAAACTGGAAAGAAGCTTTCTGAGAAACTGCTTGTGTTCTGTTAATTCATCTCACAGAGTTACAGCTTTCCTCAGAAGCCTTTCACTAAGACTGTTCTTGTGGAATTTGCAAAGTGATATTTGGAAGCCCATAGAGGCTATGGTGAAAAAGAAATATCTTCAGATAAAAACTGGAAAGAAGCTTTCTGAGAAACTGCTTTGTGTTCTGTTAATTCATCTCACAGTTACAGCTTTCCTCAGAAGCCTTTCACTAAGACTGTTCTTGTGGAATTTGCAAAGTGATATTTGGAAGCCCATAGAGGCTATGGTGAAAAAGAAATATCTTCAGATAAAAACTGGAAAGAAGCTTTCTGAGAAACTGCTTTGTGTTCTGTTAATTCATCTCACAGAGTTACAGCTTTCCCTCAAGAAGCCTTTCCTAAGACTGTTCTTGTGGAATTTGCAAAGTGATATTTGGAAGCCCATAGGGCTATGGTGAAAAAGGAAATATCTTCAGTTAAAAACTGGAAAAAGCTTTCTGAGAAACTGCTTTGTGTTCTGTTAATTCATCTCACAGAGTTACAGCTTTCCCTCAAGAAGCCTTTCGCTAAGACTGTTCTTGTGGAATTTGCAAAGTGATATTTGGAAGCCCATAGAGCTATGGTGAAAAAGAAATATCTTCAGTTAAAAACTGGAAAAAGCTTTCTGAGAAACTGCTTTGTGTTCTGTTAATTCATCTCAGAGTTACAGCTTTCCCCTCAAAAGCCTTTCGCTAAGACTGTTCTTGTGGAATTTGCAAAGTGATATTTGGAAGCCCATAGAGGCTATGGTGAAAAAGGAAATATCTTCGTTAAAAACTGGAAAAAGCTTTCTGAGAAACTGCTTTGTGTTCTGTTAATTCATCTCACAGAGTTACAGCTTTCCCCTCAAAAGCCTTTCGCTAAGACTGTTCTTGTGGAATTTGCAAAGTGATATTTGGAAGCCATAGAGGCTATGGTGAAAAAATATCTTCAGATAAAAACTGGAAAGAAGCTTTCTGAGAAACTGCTTTGTGTTCTGTTAATTCATCTCACAGAGTTACAGCTTTCCCCTCAAAAGCCTTTCGCTAAGACTGTTCTTGTGGAATTTGCAAAGTGATATTTGGAAGCCCATAGAGGGCTATGGTGAAAAAGGAAATATCTTCAGTTAAAAACTGGAAGAAGCTTTCTGAGAAACTGCTTTGTGTTCTGTTAATTCATCTCACAGTTACAGCTTTCCTCAAGAAGCCTTTCGCTAAGGCTGTTCTTGTGGAATTGCAAAGTGATATTTGGAAGCCCATAGGGCTATGGTGAAAAAAATATCTTCGTTAAAAACTGGAAGAAGCTTTCTGAGAAACTGCTTTGTGTTCTGTTAATTCATCTCACAGTTACAGCTTTCCCTCAAGAAGCCTTCGCTAAGACTGTTCTTGTGGAATTTGCAAAGTGATATTTGGAAGCCCATAGAGGCTATGGTGAAAAGGAAATATCTTCGTTAAAAACTGGAAAGAAACTTTCTGAGAAACTGCTTTGTGTTCTGTTAATTCATCTCACAGAGTTACAGCTTTCCCTCAAGAAGCCTTTCCTAAGACTGTTCTTGTGGAATTTGCAAAGTGATATTTGGAAGCCCATAGAGCTATGGTGAAAAAATATCTTCAGATAAAAACTGGAAAGAAACTTTCTGAGAAACTGCTTTGTGTTCTGTTAATTCATCTCACAGGTTACAGCTTTCCCTCAAGAAGCCTTTCGCTAAGACTGTTCTTGTGGAATTTGCAAAGTGATATTTGGAAGCCCATAGAGGCTATGGTGAAAAAAATATCTTCGTTAAAAACTGGAAAGAAACTTTCTGAGAAACTGCTTTGTGTTCTGTTAATTCATCTCACAGAGTTACAGCTTTCCTCAAGAAGCCTTTCCTAAGACTGTTCTTGTGGAATTTGCAAAGTGATATTTGGAAGCCCATAGGGCTATGGTGAAAAAGGAAATATCTTCCGTTAAAAACTGGAAAAAGCTTTCTGAGAAACTGCTTTGTGTTCTGTTAATTCATCTCACAGTTACAGCTTTCCCTCAAGAAGCCTTTCCTAAGACTGTTCTTGTGGAATTTGCAAGTGATATTTGGAAGCCCATAGAGGCTATGGTGAAAAAGGAAATATCTTCGTTAAAAACTGGAAAGAAGCTTTCTGAAACTGCTTTGTGTTCTGTTAATTCATCTCACAGAGTTACAGCTTTCCCCTCAAAAGCCTTTCGCTAAGACTGTTCTTGTGGAATTTGCAAAGTGATATTTGGAAGCCATAGAGGCTATGGTGAAAAAAATATCTTCAGTTAAAAACTGGAAAAAGCTTTCTGAGAAACTGCTTGTGTTCTGTTAATTCATCTCACAGAGTTACAGCTTTCCTCAAGAAGCCTTTCACTAAGACTGTTCTTGTGGAATTGCAAAGTGATATTTGGAAGCCCATAGGGCTATGGTGAAAAAAATATCTTCAGATAAAAACTGGAAAGAAGCTTTCTGAGAAACTGCTTGTGTTCTGTTAATTCATCTCACAGAGTTACAGCTTTCCCCTCAAGAAGCCTTTGCTAAGACTGTTCTTGTGGAATTTGCAAAGTGATATTTGGAAGCCCATAGGGCTATGGTGAAAAAAATATCTTCGTTAAAAACTGGAAAAAGCTTTCTGAGAAACTGCTTTGTGTTCTGTTAATTCATCTCACAGAGTTACAGCTTTCCCTCAAGAAGCCTTTCTAAGACTGTTCTTGTGGAATTTGCAAAGTGATATTTGGAAGCCCATAGAGGCTATGGTGAAAAAGGAAATATCTTCAGTTAAAAACTGGAAAGAAGCTTTCTGAAACTGCTTTGTGTTCTGTTAATTCATCTCACAGAGTTACAGCTTTCCTTCAAGAAGCCTTTGCTAAGACTGTTCTTGTGGAATTTGCAAAGTGATATTTGGAAGCCCATAGAGGGCTATGGTGAAAAGGAAATATCTTCCATTAAAAACTGGAAGAAGCTTTCTGAGAAACTGCTTTGTGTTCTGTTAATTCATCTCACAGGTTACAGCTTTCCTCAAGAAGCCTTTCTAAGACTGTTCTTGTGGAATTTGCAAAGTGATATTTGGAAGCCCATAGGGCTATGGTGAAAAGGAAATATCTTCAGTTAAAAACTGGAAGAAGCTTTCTGAGAAACTGCTTTGTGTTCTGTTAATTCATCTCACAGAGTTACAGCTTTCCCCTCAAGAAGCCTTTGCTAAGACTGTTCTTGTGGAATTTGCAAAGTGATATTTGGAAGCCATAGAGGGCTATGGTGAAAAGGAAATATCCGTTAAAAACTGGAAAGAAGCTTTCTGAGAAACTGCTTTGTGTTCTGTTAATTCATCTCACAGAGTTACAGCTTTCCCCTCAAGAAGCCTTTCGCTAAGGCTGTTCTTGTGGAATTGCAAAGTGATATTTGGAAGCCCTAGAGGCTATGGTGAAAAAGAAATATCTTCCGTTAAAAACTGGAAAGAAGCTTTCTGAGAAACTGCTTTGTGTTCTGTTAATTCATCTCACAGAGTTACAGCTTTCCCCTCAGAAGCCTTTCCTAAGACTGTTCTTGTGGAATTTGCAAAGTGATATTTGGAAGCCCATAGGGCTATGGTGAAAAAGAAATATCTTCCGTTAAAAACTGGAAAGAAGCTTTCTGAGAAACTGCTTTGTGTTCTGTTAATTCATCTCACAGAGTTACAGCTTTCCCCTCAAGAAGCCTTTCTAAGACTGTTCTTGTGGAATTTGCAAGTGATATTTGGAAGCCCATAGGGCTATGGTGAAAAAATATCTTCCGTTAAAAACTGGAAAAAGCTTTCTGAGAAACTGCTTGTGTTCTGTTAATTCATCTCACAGAGTTACAGCTTTCCCCTCAAAAGCCTTTCTAAGACTGTTCTTGTGGAATTTTCAAAGTGATATTTGGAAGCCCATAGAGGCTATGGTGAAAAGGAAATATCTTCGTTAAAAACTGGAAGAAGCTTTCTGAGAAACTGCTTTGTGTTCTGTTAATTCATCTCACAGAGTTACAGCTTTCCTCAAGAAGCCTTTCTAAGACTGTTCTTGTGGAATTGCAAAGTGATATTTGGAAGCCCATAGAGCTATGGTGAAAAGGAAATATCTTCAGTTAAAAACTGGAAGAAGCTTTCTGAAACTGCTTTGTGTTCTGTTAATTCATCTCACAGAGTTACAGCTTTCCCTCAAAGCCTTTTTAAGACTGTTCTTGTGGAATTTGCAAAGTGATATTTGGAAGCCCAGAGGCTATGGTGAAAAATATCCTAGATAAACTGGAAAAAAGCTGAGAAACTGCTGTGTGTTAATTCATCTCAGAGTTAGCTTTCCTCAAGAAGCCTTTCTAGACTGTTCTTGTGGAATTTGCAAAGTGATATTTGGAAGCCCATAAAGGCTAAAAAATATCTTCATTAAAACTGGAAAAAGCTTTCTGAGAAACTGCTTTGTGTTCTGTTCATCTCACAGAGTTACAGCTTTCCCTAAAAGCCTTTTAAGACTGTTCTTGTGGAATTTTCAAAGTGATATTTGGAAGCCCATAGAGCTATGGTGAAAAAAGAAATATCTTAAGAAAGAAACTGAAAAACTGCTTTGTGCTGTTAATTCATCTCACAGAGTTACAGCTTTCCTCAAAGCCTTTCGCTAAGACTGTTCTTGTGGAATTTGCAAGTGTTGGAAGCCAGAGGGCTATGGTGAAAAAATATCTTCCGTTAAAAACTGGAAAAAACTTTCTGAGAAACTGCTGTGTTCTGTTAATTCATCTCACAGAGTTACAGCTTTCCCTCAGCGCGCTAAGACTGTTCTTGTGGAATTTGCAAGTGATATTTGGAAGCCCATAGAGGGAATGGTGAAAAGAAATATCTTCAGATAAAAACTGGAAAGAAGCTTTCTGAGAAACTGCTTTGTGTTCTGTTAATTCATCTCACAGAGTTACAGCTTTCCCCTGAAGCCTTTCGCTAAGACTGTTCTTGTGGAATTTGCAAGTGATATTTGGAAGCCCATAGAGGGCTATGGTGAAAAATATCTTCAGTTAAAACTGGAAAAGAAAATTTCTGAGAAACTGCTTTGTGTTCTGTTAATTCATCTCACAGAGTTACAGCTTTCCCCTCAAAGCCTTTTCTAGACTGTTTTGTGGAATTTTCAAAGTGATATTTGGAAGCCCATAGGGCTATGGTGAAAAGGAAATATCTTCATTAAAAACTGGAAAACTTTCTAGAAACTGCTTTTCTGTTAATTCATCTCACAGAGTTAGCTTTCCCTCAAGCTTTTAAGACTGTTCTTGTGGAATTTGCAAAGTGATATTTGGAAGCCCATAGAGGCTATGGTGAAAAAGATCTTCCGTTAAAAACTGGAAAGAAGCTTTCTGAAACTGCTTTGTGTTCTGTTAATTCTCACAGAGTTACAGCTTTCCCCTCAAAGCCACGCTAAGACTGTTCTTGTGGAATTTGCAAAGTGATATTTGGAAGCCATAGGGGCTATGGTGAAAAATATCTTCCGTTAAAAACTGGAGAAATTTCTGAGAAACTTTGTGTTAATCACCAGGTTACAGCTTTCTCAAACTTTCGCTAAGACTGTTTGTGGAATTTGCAAAGTGATATATTTAAGCCCAGAGGCTATGGTGAAAAAGGAAATATCTTCTTAAAACTGGAAAGAAGCTTTCTGAGAAACTGCTTTGTGTTCTTAATTCATCTCACAGAGTTACAGCTTTCCTCAAGCCTTTGCTAAGACTGTTCTTTTATTGCAAAGTGATATTTGGAAGCCATAGCTATGGTGAAAAAGGAAATATCTTTAAAACTGGAAAAGCTTTCTGAGTTCTTTGTTTCTCATTTTCATACATACAGTTCTAGAAGTTTTTTGAAATAAGCTTGTTTCTTTTAAAATTATTTGAAAAGTTATTTGCAAGCTTGATCTACTGTTAATTTTAAAACTTGAAAAAACTGTTTTCTTTGAGAATCAGAGTGTATTTGTGAATTTGAGAAAAGAGATAAAACTTATGGGAAAGAAATCTTCATTAAAAAAGAAAACTTTTGTTCTTTAGAAAATTCTGAATATTTTTTTTCAAATTGGTTCCTCTGAAAAAAATCATCTTCAAGAAAGTTTTGGCTTTCTTGGATTTTTAAGTGAAAAATATCTTAAAATATCTTTAAGAAATATCTAAGTGTGAAAATCTTTTCTGAACTTTTATCTCAAGATTAATTCAAGATTTCATTCAAATTTTAAACATTTCTTTGCTTGAGTTAAAACATCTTCTTTAAAACTGATAATTTGAAAATTCTTTTCTTTTTTTTTTTTTTTTTTTAAAATTGTTATTATTATTAAACTTCAAGTTGTAGGGTACATGTGCACAATGTGCAGGTTTTACATATGTATACTTGTGCCATGTTGGTGTGCTGCACCCATCAACCCGTCATTTACATAAGGTATAACTCCCAATGCAATCCCTCCCCTCCCCCTCCCATGATAGGCCCGGTGTGTGATGTTCCCCTTCCGAGTCAAGTGATCTCATTGTTCAGTTCCACCTATGAGTGAGAACATGCGGTGTTTGGTTTTCTGTTCTTGTGATAGTTTGCTAAGAATGATGGTTTCCAGCTGCATCCATGTCCCTACAAAGGACACAAACTCATCCTTTTTATGGCTGCATAGTATTCCATGGTGTATATGTGCCACATTTTCTTAATCAATCTGTCACTGATGGACATTTGGGTTGATTCAAGTCTTTGCTATTGTGAATAGTGCTGCAATAAACATACGTGTGCATGTGTCTTTATAGCAGCATAATTTATAATCCTTTGGGTATATACCTAGTAATGGGATGGCTGGGTCATATGGTACATCTAGTTCTAGATCCTTGAGGAATCGCCATACTGTTTTCCATAATGGTTGAACTAGTTTACAATCCCACCAACAGTGTAAAAGTGTTCCTATTTCTCACATCCTCTCCAGCACCTGTTGTTTCCTGACTTTTGAATGATCGCCATTCTAACTGGTGTGAGATGGTATCTCATTGTGGTTTTGATTTGCATTTCTCTGATGGCCAGTGATGATGAGCATTTTTCATGTGTCTGTTGGCTGTATGAATGTCTTCTTTTGAGAAATGTCTGTTCATATCCTTTGCCCACTTTTTGATGGGGTTGTTTGTTTTCTTGTAAATTTGTTTGAGTTCTTTGTAGGTTCTGGATATTAGCCCTTTGTCAGATGAGTAGATTGCAAAATTTTCTCCCATTCTGTAGGTTGCCTGTTCACTCTGATGGTAGTTTCTTTTGCTGTGCAGAAGCTCTTTAGTTTAATGAGATCCCATTTGTCAATTTTGGCTTTTGCTGCCGTTGCTTTTGGTGTTTTAGACATGAAGTCTTTGCCCATGCCTATGTCCTGAATGGTACTACCTAGGTTTTCCTCTAGGATTTTTATGGTATTAGGTCTAACATTTAAGTCTCTAATCCATCTTGAATTAATTTTCGTATAAGGAGTAAGGAAAGGATCCAGTTTCAGCTTTCTACTTATGGCTAGCCAATTTTCCCAGCACCATTTATTAAATAGGAATCCTTTCCCCATTTCTTGTTTCTCTCAGGTTTGTCAAAGATCAGATGGCTGTAGATGTGTGGTATTATTTCTGAGGACTCTGTTCTGTTCCATTGGTCTATATCTCTGTTTTGGTACCAGTACCATGCTGTTTTAGTTACTGTAGCCTTGTAGTATAGTTTGAAGTCAGGTAGCGTGATGCCTCCAGCTTTGTTCTTTTGACTTAGGATTGTCTTGGAGATGCGGGCTCTTTTTGGTTCCATATGAACTTTAAAGCAGTTTTCCAATTCTGTGAAGAAGCTCATTGGTAGCTTGATGGGGATGGCATTGAATCTATAAATTACCTTGGGCAGTATGGCCATTTTCACGATATTGATTCTTCCTATCCATGAGCATGGTATGTTCTTCCATTTGTTTGTGTCCTCTTTTATTTCACTGAGCAGTGGTTTGTAGTTCTCCTTGAAGAGGTCCTTTACATCCCTTGTAAGTTGGATTCCTAGGTATTTTATTCTCTTTGAAGCAATTGTGAATGGAAGTTCATTCCTGATTTGGCTCTCTGTTTGACTGTCACTGGTGTATAAGAATGCTTGTGATTTTGCACATTAATTTTGTATCCTGAGACTTTGCTGAAGTTGCTTATCAGCTTAAGGAGATTTTGGGCTGAGACAATGGGGTTTTCTAAATATACAATCATGTCATCTGCAAACAGGGACAATTTGACTTCTTCTTTTCCTAACTGAATCCCTTGATTTCTTTCTCTTGCCTGATTGCCCTAGCCAGAACTTCCAACACTATGTTGAATAGGAGTGGTGAGAGGGCATCCCTGTCTGCCAGTTTTCAAAGGAATTTTTCCAGTTTTGCCCATTCAGTATGATATTGGCTGTGGGTTTGTCATAAATAGCTCTTATGATTTTGAGGTCGTTCCATCAATACCGAATTTATTGAGCGTTTTTAGCATGAAGGGCTGTTGAATTTTGTCAAAAGCCTTTTCTGCATCTATTGAGATAATGATGTGGTTCTTGTCTTTGGTTCTGTTTATATGCTGGATTATGTTTATTGATTTGCGAATGTTGAACCAGCCTTGCATCCCAGGGATGAAGCCCACTTGATCATGGTGGATAAGCTTTTTGATGTGCTGCTGAATCCGGTTTGCCAGTATTTTATTGAGGATTTTGCATCGATGTTCATCAGGGATATTGGTCTAAAATTCTCTTTTTTTGTTGTGTCTCTGCCAGGCTTTGGTATCAGGATGATGTTGGCCTCATAAAATGAGTTAGGGAGGATTCCCTCTTTTTCTATTGATTGGAATAGTTTCAGAAGGAATGGTACCAGCTCCTCCTTGTACCTCTGGTAGAATTCAGCTGTGAATCCATCTGGTCCTGGACTTTTTTTGGTTGGTAGGCTATTAATTATTGCCTCAATTTCAGAGCCTACTATTGGTCTATTCAGGGATTCAACTTCTTCCTGGTTTAGTCTTGGAAGAGTGTAAGTGTCAGGAAATTATCCATTTCTTCTAGATTTTCCAGTTTATTTGCGTAGAGGTGTTTATAGTATTCTCTGATGGTAGTTTGTATTTCTGTGGGGTCGGTGGTGATATCCCTTTATCATTTTAATTGCGTCGATTTGATTCTTCTCTCTTTTCTTCTTTATTAGTCTTGCTAGTGGTCTGTCAATTTTGTTGATCTTTTCAAAAACCAACTCCTGGATTCATTGATTTTTGGAGGGTTTTGTGTCTCTATCTCCTTCAGTTCTGCTCTGATCTTAGTTATTTCTTGCCTTCTGCTAGCTTTTGAATGTGTTTGCTCTTGCTTCTCTAGTTCTTTTAATTGCGATGTTAGAGTGTCAATTTTAGATCTTTCCTGCTTTCTCTTGTGGGCATTTAGTGCTATAAATTTCCCTCTACACACTGCTTTAAATGTGTCCCAGAGATTCTGGTATGTTGTATCTTTGTTCTCATTGGTTTCAAAGAACATCTTTATTTCTGCCTTCATTTCGTTATGTACCCAGTAGTCATTCAGGAGCAGGTTGTTCAGTTTCCATGTAGTTGAGCGGTTTTTTGATTGAGTTTCTTAGTCCTGAGTTCTAATTTGATTGCACTGTGGTCTGAGAGACAGTTTGTTATAATTTCTGTTCTTGTACATTTGCTGAGGAGTGCTTTACTTCCAATTACGTGGTCAATTTTGGAGTAAGTACGATGTGGTGCTGAGAAGAATGTATATTCTGTTGATTTGGGGTGGAGAGTTCTATAGATGTCTATTAGGTCTGCTTGCTGCAGAGATGAGTTCAATTCCTGGATATCCTTGTTAACTTTCTGTCTCGTTGATCTGTCTAATGTTGACAGTGGAGTGTTGAAGTCTCCCATTATTATTGTATGGGAGTCTAAGTCTCTTTGTAAGTCTCTAAGGACTTGCTTTATGAATCTGGGTGCTCCTGTATTGGGTGCATATATATTTAGGATAGTTAGCTCTTCCTGTTGAATTGATCCCTTTACCATTATGTAATGGCCTTCTTTGTCTCTTTTGATCTTTGATGGTTTAAAGTCTGTTTTATCAGAGACTAGTATTGCAACCCGCTTTTTTGTTCTCCATTTGCTTGGTAAATCTTCCTCCATCCCTTTATTTTGAGCCTATGTATGTCTCTGCACGTGAGATGGGTCTCCTGAATACAGCAGACTGATGGGTCTTGACTCTTTATCCAGTTTGCCAGTCTGTGTCTTTTAATTGGAGCATTTAGTCCATTTACATTTAAGGTTAAGATTGTTATGTGTGAACTTGATCCTGCCATTATGATATTAACTGGTTATTTTGCTCGTTAGTTGATGCAGTTTCTTCCTAGCCTTGATGGTCTTTACATTTTGGCATGTTTTGCAATGGCTGGTACGGTTGTTCCTTTCCATGTTTAGTGCTTCCTTCAGGGTCTCTTGTAAGGCAGGCCTAGTGGTGACAAAATCTCTAAGCATTTGCTTATCTGTAAAGTTTTATTTCTCCTTCACTTATGAAACTTAGTTTGGCTGGATATAAAATCCTGGGTTTAAAATTCTTTTCTTTAAGAATGTTGAATATTGGCCCCACTCTCTTCTGGCTTGAAGAGTTTCTGCCGAGAGATCTGCTGTTAGTCTGATGGGCTTCCCTTTGTGGGTAACCCGACCTTTCTCTCTGGCTGCCCTTAAGATTTTTCCTTCATTTCAACTTTGGTGAATCTGGCAATTATGTGTCTTGGGTTGCTCTTCTCGAGGAGTATCTTTGTGGCGTTCTCTGTATTTCCTGGATTTGAATGTTGGCCTGCCCTACTAGGTTGGGAAGTTCTCCTGGATGATATCCTGAAGAGTGTTTTCCAACTTGGTTCCATTTTCCCCTCACTTTCAGGCACCCCAATCAGGCGTAGATTTGGTCTTTTACATAATCCCATACTTCTTGCAGGCTTTGTTCATTTCTTTTCTTCTTTTTCTTTTGGTTTCTCTTCTCGCTTCATTTCATTCATTTGATCCTCCATCGCTGACATTCTTTCTTCCAGTTGATCGAGTCGGTTACTGAAGCTTGTGCATTTGTCACGTATTTCTCGTGCCATGGTTTTCGTCTCTTTCATTTCGTTTGTGAGCTTCTCTGCATTAATTACTCTAGCCATCAATTCTTCCACTTTTTTCAAGATTTTTAGTTTCTTTGCGCTGGGTGCTAATTCCTCCTTTAGCTCTGAAATTTGATGGACTGAAGCCTTCTTCTCTCATCTCGTCAAGTCATTCTCCGTCCAGCTTTGATCCGTTGCTGGCGATGAGCTGCGCTCCTTTGCCGGGGAGATGCGCTCTTATTTTTTAATTCCCAGCTTTTCTGCCCTGCTTTTCCCCATCTTTGTGGTTTTATCTGCCTCTGGTCTTTGATGATGGTGATGTACTGATGGGGTTTTGGTGTAGTGTCCTTCCTGTTTGATAGCTTTCCTTCTAACAGTCAGGATCCTCAGCTGTAGGTTGTAGCTGTAGGAGATTGCTTGAGGTCCACTCCAGACCCTGTTTGCCTGGGTATCAGCAGCAGAGGCTGCAGAAGATAGAATATTTCTGAACAGCGAGTGTACCTGTCTGATTCTTGCTTTGGAAGCTTCCTCTCAGGGGTACTCCACCCTGTGAGGTGTGGGGTGTCAGACTGCCTAGTGGGGATGTCTCCCAGTTAGGCTACTCAGGGGTCAGGGACCCACTTGAGCAGGAGTCTGTCCCTTCTCAGATCTCAACCTCCGTGTTGGGAGATCCACTGCTCTCTTCAAAGCTGTCAGACAGAGTCGTTTGCGTCTGCAGAGCTGCTGCGTTTGTTATTATTTACTGTGCCCTGTCCCCAGAGGTGGAGTCTACAGAGACAGGCAGGTTTCCTTGAGCTGCTGTGAGCTCCACCCAGTTCGAGCTTCCCAGCAGTTTACCTACTTAAGCCTCAGCAATGGCGGGCGCCTCCCCAACCTCGCTGCTGCCTTGCAGTAGATCACAGACTGCTGTGCTGGCAATGAGGGAGGCTCCGTGGGTGTGGGACCCTCCCGGCCAGGTGTGGGATATGATCTCCTGGTGTGCCTGTTTGCTTAAAGCGCAGTTTTGGGGTGGGAGTTACCCGATTTTCCAGGTGTTGTGTGTCTCAGTTCCCTGGCTAGGAAAGGATTCCCTTCCCTTGCGCTTTCCAGGTGAGGCAATGCCTGCTGCTTCCTCTCGCTGGTCGGGCTGCAGCAGCTGACCAGCACCGATCGTCTGGCACTCCCAGTGAGATGAACCCAGTACCTCAGTTGAAAATGCAGAAATCACCGGTCTTCTGTGTCGCTCGCTGGGAGTTGGAGACTGGAGCTGTTCCTATTCGGCCATCTTGCTCCGCCCGAATTCTGCTGGTAGCTGTGTTCTGTTAATTCATCTCACAGAGTTACAGCTTTCCTTCAAGAAGCCTTTCGCTAAGACTGTTCTTGTGGAATTTGCAAAGTGATATTTGGAAGCCCATAGAGGGCTATGGTGAAAAAGAAATCTCTTCAGTTAAAAACTGGAAGAAGCTTTCTGAGAAACTGCTTTGTGTTCTGTTAATTCATCTCACAGAGTTACAGCTTTCCCCTCAACAAAGCCTTTCCCTAAGACTGTTCTTGTGGAATTTGCAAAGTGATATTTGGAAGCCCATGGAGGGCTATGGTGAAACAGGATATAACTTCCGTTAACACTGGAAAGAAGCTTTCTGAGAAACTGCTTTGTGTTCTGTTAATTCATCTCACAGAGTTACAGCTTTCCTCAAGAAGCCTTTCGCTAAGACTGTTCTTGTGGAATTTGCAAAGTGATATTTGGAAGCCATAGAGAGCTATGGTGAAAAGGAAATATCCGTTAAAAACTGAAAAGAATCTGAGAAACTGCTTTGTGTTCTGTTAATTCATCTCACAGAGTTACAGCTTTTCCCTCAAGAAGCCTTTCGCTAAGACTGTTCTTGTGGAATTTGCAAAGTGATATTTGGAAGCCCATAGAGGGCTATGGTGAAAAGGAAATATCTTCAGTTAAAAACTGGAAAGAAGCTTTCTGAGAAACTGCTTTGTGTTCTGTTAATTCATCTCACAGAGTTACAGCTTTCCTCAAGAAGCCTTTCTAAGACTGTTCTTGTGGAATTTGCAAAGTGATATTTGGAAGCCCATAGAGGCTATGGTGAAAAGGAATATCTTCCGTTAAAAACTGGAAAGAAGCTTTCTGAGAAACTGCTTTGTGTTCTGTTAATTCATCTCACAGAGTTACAGCTTTCCTCAAGAAGCCTTTCAAGACTGTTCTTGTGGAATTTGCAAAGTGATATTTGGAAGCCCATGAGGCTATGGTGAAAAAGGAAATATCTTCAGTTAAAAACTGGAAAGAAGCTTTCTGAGAAACTGCTTTGTGTTCTGTTAATTCATCTCACAGAGTTACAGCTTTCCCTCAAAGCCTTTCAGACTGTTCTTTTGGAATTTGCAAAGTGATATTTGGAAGCCCATAGAGGGCTATGGTGAAAAAGGAAATATCTTCAGTTAAAACTGGAAAGAAGCTTTCTGAGAAACTGCTTTTGTTCTGTTAATTCATCTCACAGGTTACAGCACTTCCCTCAAGAAGCCTTTCGCTAAGACTGTTCTTGTGGAATTTGCAAACTGATATTTGGAAGCCCATAGAGGGCTATGGTGAAAAGAAATATCTTCCATTTAAAACTGGAAAGAAGCTTTCTGAGAAACTGCTTTGTGTTCTGTTAATTCATCTCACAGAGTTACAGCTTTCCCTCAAGAAGCCTTTCACTAAGACTGTTCTTGTGGAATTTGCAAAGTGATATTTGGAAGCCCTAGAGGCTATGGTGAAAGAAATATCTTCCGTTAAAAACTGGAAAGAAGCTTTCTGAGAAACTGCTTTGTGTTCTGTTAATTCATCTCACAGAGTTACAGCTTTCCCTCAAGAAGCCTTTCGCTAAGACTGTTCTTGTGGAATTTGCAAAGTGATATTTGGAAGCCCATAGAGGCTATGGTGAAAAAAGGAAATATCTTCTGTTAAAAACTGGAAAGAAGCTTTCTGAGAAACTGCTTTGTGTTCTGTTAATTCATCTCACAGAGTTACAGCTTTCCTCAAAAAGCCTTTCGCTAAGACTGTTCTTGTGGAATTTGCAAAGTGATATTTGGAAGCCCATAGAGGCTATGGTGAAAAGAAATATCTTCAGTTAAAACTGGAAAGAAGCTTTCTGAGAAACTGCTTTGTGTTCTGTTAATTCATCTCACAGTTACAGCTTTCCCTCAAAAGCCTTTCGCTAAGACTGTTCTTGTGGAATTTGCAAAGTGATATTTGGAAGCCCATAGAGGGCTATGGTGAAAAAAGGAAATATCTTCCGTTAAAAACTGGAAAAGAAGCTTTCTGAGAAACTGCTTTGTGTTCTGTTAATTCATCTCACAGAGTTACAGCTTTCCCCTCAAGAAGCCTTTCGCTAAGACTGTTCTTGTGGAATTTGCAAAGTGATATTTGGAAGCCCATAGAGGCTATGGTGAAAAGGAAATATCTTCGTTAAAAACTGGAAAGAAGCTTTCTGAGAAACTGCTTTGTGTTCTGTTAATTCATCTCACAGAGTTACAGCTTTCCCCTCAAGAAGCCTTTCGCTATGCTGTTCTTGTGGAATTTGCAAAGTGATATTTGGAAGCCCATAGGGCTATGGTGAAAAAGGAAATCTTTTCGTTAAAACTGGAAAGAAGCTTTCTGAGAAACTGCTTTGTGTTCTGTTAATTCATCTCACAGGTTACAGCTTTCCTTCAAGAAACCTTTGCTAAGACTGTTCTTGTGGAATTTGCAAGTGATATTTGGAAGCCCATAGAGGGCTATGGTGAAAAAAATATCTTCCTTAAAAACTGGAAAGAAGCTTTCTGAGAAACTGCTTTGTGTTCTGTTAATTCATCTCACAGAGTTACAGCTTTCCCTCAAGCCTTCGCTAAGACTGTTCTTGTGGAATTTGCAAAGTGATATTTGGAAGCTATGGAGGGCTATGGTGAAAAAAATATCTTCCGTTAAAAACTGGAAAGAAGCTTTCTGAGAAACTGCTTTGTGTTCTGTTAATTCATCTCACAGAGTTACAGCTTTCCCTCAAGAAGCCTTTCTAAGACTGTTCTTGTGGAATTTGCAAAGTGATATTTGGAAGCCCATAGAGGCTATGGTGAAAAAATATCTTCCGTTAAAAACTGGAAAGAAGCTTTCTGAGAAACTGCTTTGTGTTCTGTTAATTCATCTCACAGAGTTACAGCTTTCCTCAAGAAGCCTTTCGCTAAGACTGTTCTTGTGGAATTTGCAAAGTGATATTTGGAAGCCCATGAGGGCTATGGTGAAAAAAATATCTTCCGTAAAAACTGGAAAGAAGCTTTCTGAGAAACTGCTTTGTGTTCTGTTAATTCATCTCACAGAGTTACAGCTTTCCCTCAAGAAGCCTTTGCTAAGACTGTTCTTATGGAATTTGCAAGTGATATTTGGAAGCCCATAGGGCTATGGTGAAAAAAATATCTTCCGTTAAAACTGGAAAGAAGCTTTCTGAGAAACTGCTTTGTGTTCTGTTAATTCATCTCACAGAGTTACAGCTTTCCTCAAGAAGCCTTTCCTAAGACTGTTCTTGTGGAATTTGCAAAAGTGATATTTGGAAGCCCTTAGAGGCTATGGTGAAAAAGGAAATATCTTCAGTTAAAACTGGAAAAAGCTTTCTGAGAAACTGCTTTGTGTTCTGTTAATTCATCTCACAGAGTTACAGCTTTCCTCAAGAAGCCTTTCGCTAAGACTGTTCTTGTGGAATTTGCAAAGTGATATTTGGAAGCCCATAGAGGGCTATGGTGAAAAGGAAATATCTTCCAGTTAAAAACTGGAAAGAAGGTTTCTGAGAAACTGCTTTGTGTTCTGTTAATTCATCTCACAGAGTTACAGCTTTCCTCAAGAGCCTTTGCTAAGACTGTTCTTGTGGAATTTGCAAAGTGATATTTGGAAGCCCATAGAGGGCTATGGTGAAAAGGAAATATCTTCGTTAAAACTGGAAAGAAGCTTTCTGAGAAACTGCTTTGTGTTCTGTTAATTCATCTCACAGAGTTACAGCTTTCCCTCAAGAAGCCTTTCACTAAGACTGTTCTTGTGGAATTTGCAAAGTGATATTTGGAAGCCCATAGAGGCCTATGGTGAAAGGAAATATCTTCCGTTAAAACTGGAAAGAAGCTTTCTGAGAAACTGCTTTGTGTTCTGTTAATTCATCTCACAAGTTACAGCTTTCCCCTCAAGAAGCCTTTCGCTAAGACTGTTCTTGTGGAATTTGCAAAAGTGATATTTGGAAGCCATAGAGGCTATGGTGAAAAGGAAATATCTTCCGTTAAAAACTGGAAAAAGCTTTCTGAGAAACTGCTTTGTGTTCTGTTAATTCATCTCACAGAGTTACAGCTTTCCTCAAAAGCCTTTCGCTAAGACTGTTCTTGTGGAATTTGCAAGTGATATTTGGAAGCCCATAGAGGGCTATGGTGAAAAGGAAATATCTTCAGTTAAAACTGGAAAGAAGCTTTCTGAGAAACTGCTTTGTGTTCTGTTAATTCATCTCACAGAGTTACAGCTTTCCCTCAAGAAGCCTTTCGCTAAGACTGTTCTTGTGGAATTTGCAAAGTGATATTTGGAAGCCCGAGGGCTATGGTGAAAAAATATCTTCCGTTAAAAACTGGAAAAGAAGCTTTCTGAGAAACTGCTTTGTGTTCTGTTAATTCATCTCACAGAGTTACAGCTTTCCCTCAAGAAGCCTTTCTAAGACTGTTCTTGTGGAATTTGCAAAGTGATATTTGGAAGCCCATGAGGGCTATGGTGAAAAAGGAAATATCTTCAGTTAAAAACTGGAAGAAGCTTTCTGAGAAACTGCTTTGTGTTCTGTTAATTCATCTCACAGAGTTACAGCTTTCCCTCAAGAAGCCTTTCCTAAGAACTGTTCTTGTGGAATTTGCAAAGTGATATTTGGAAGCCCATAGAGGGCTATGGTGAAAAGAAATATCTTCCGTTAAAAACTGGAAAGAAGCTTTCTGAGAAACTGCTTTGTGTTCTGTTAATTCATCTCACAGAGTTACAGCTTTCCTCAAGAAGCCTTTCGCTAAGACTGTTCTTGTGGAATTTGCAAAGTGATATTTGGAAGCCCATAGGGCTATGGTGAAAAAAGGAAATATCTTCCGTTAAAAACTGGAAAGAAGCTTTCTGAGAAACTGCTTTGTGTTCTGTTAATTCATCTCACAGAGTTACAGCTTTCCCTCAAGAAGCCTTTCATAAGACTGTTCTTGTGGAATTTGCAAAGTGATATTTGGAAGCCCATGAGGCTATGGTGAAAAGGAAATATCTTCCGTTAAAAACTGGAAAGAAGCTTTCTGAGAAACTGCTTTGTGTTCTGTTAATTCATCTCACAGAGTTACAGCTTTCCCTCAAGAGCCTTTCGCTAAGACTGTTCTTGTGGAATTTGCAAAGTGATATTTGGAAGCCATAGAGGGCTATGGTGAAAAGGAAATATCTTCCTTAAAACTGGAAGAAGCTTTCTGAGAAACTGCTTTGTGTTCTGTTAATTCATCTCACAGAGTTACAGCTTTCCCTCAAGAAGCTTTCTCTAAGACTGTTCTTGTGGAATTTGCAAAGTGATATTTGGAAGCCCATAGAGGCTATGGTGAAAAAGGAAATATCTTCCGTTAAAAACTGGAAAAGCTTTCTGAGAAACTGCTTTGTGTTCTGTTAATTCATCTCACAGAGTTACAGCTTTCCCTCAAGAAGCCTTTCGCTAAGACTGTTGTTCTGGAATTTAAAGTGATATTTGGAAGCCCATAGAGGGCTATGGTGAAAAAGAAATATCTTCAGATAAAAACTGGAAAGAAACTTTCTGAGAAACTGCTTTGTGTTCTGTTAATTCATCTCACAGAGTTACAGCTTTCCCTCAAGAAGCCTTTCACTAAGACTGTTCTTGTGGAATTTGCAAAGTGATATTTGGAAGCCCATAGAGGGCTATGGTGAAAAAGGAAATATCTTCAGTTAAAAACTGGAAAAGCTTTCTGAGAAACTGCTTGTGTTCTGTTAATTCATCTCACAGAGTTACAGCTTTCCCTCAAGCCTTTCAGCTAAGACTGTTCTTGTGGAATTTGCAAAGTGATATTTGGAAGCCCATAGAGGGCTATGGTGAAAAGGAAATATCTTCCAGATAAAAACTGGAAAGAAGCTTTCTGAGAAACTGCTTTGTGTTCTGTTAATTCATCTCACAGAGTTACAGCTTTCCTCAAGAAAGCCTTTCGCTAAGACTGTTCTTGTGGAATTTGCAAAGTGATATTTGGAAGCCCATAGAGGCTATGGTGAAAAAGGAAATATCTTCCGTTAAAAACTGGAAAAGAAGCTTTCTGAGAAACTGCTTTGTGTTCTGTTAATTCATCTCACAGAGTTACAGCTTTCCCTCAAGAAGCCTTTTACTAAGACTGTTCTTGTGGAATTTGCAAAGTGATATTTGGAAGCCCATGAGGGCTATGGTGAAAAAGGAAATATCTTCAGTTAAAAACTGGAAAGAAGCTTTCTGAGAAACTGCTTTGTGTTCTGTTAATTCATCTCACAGAGTTACAGCTTTCCCCTCAAAAAGCCTTTCGCTAAGATTGTTCTTGTGGAATTTGCAAAGTGATATTTGGAAGCCCATAGAGGCTATGGTGAAAAAGGAAATATCTTCAGTTAAAAACTGGAAAGAAGCTTTCTGAGAAACTGCTTTGTGTTCTGTTAATTCATCTCACAGAAGTACAGCATTCCCTTAAAGTAGCCTTTCGCTAAGACTGTTCTTGTGGAATTTGCAAAGTGATATTTGGAAGCCCATGAGGCTATGGTGAAAAAGGAAATATCTTCGTTAAAACTGGAAAGAAGCTTTCTGAGAAACTGCTTTGTGTTCTGTTAATTCATCTCACAGAGTTACAGCTTTCCTCAAGAAGCCTTTCCTAAGACTGTTCTTGTGGAATTTGCAAAGTGATATTTGGAAGCCCATAGAGGGCTATGGTGAAAAAAAATATCTTCAGTTAAAAACTGGAAAAAAGCTTTCTGAGAAACTGCTTTGTGTTCTGTTAATTCATCTCACAGGTTACAGCTTTCCTCAAAGCCTTTCGCTAAGACTGTTCTTGTGGAATTTGCAAAGTGATATTTGGAAGCCATAGAGGGCTATGGTGAAAAAGGAAATATCTTCAGTTAAAAACTGGAAAGAAGCTTTCTGAGAAACTGCTTTGTGTTCTGTTAATTCATCTCACAGAGTTACATTTCCCTCAAAGCCTTTCGAGACTGTTCTTGTGGAATTTGCAAAGTGATATTTGGAAGCCCATAGAGGCTATGGTGAAAAAGGAAATATCTTCCGTTAAAAACTGGAAAGAAGCTTTCTGAGAAACTGCTTTGTGTTCTGTTAATTCATCTCACAGAGTTACAGCTTTCCTTCAAAAGCCTTTCGCTTAACTGTTCTTGTGGAATTTGCAAAGTGATATTTGGAAGCCCATAGAGGGCTATGGTGAAAAGGAAATATCTTCCGTTAAAAACTGGAAAGAAGCTTTCTGAGAAACTGCTTTGTGTTCTGTTAATTCATCTCACAGAGTTACAGCTTTTCCTCAAGAAGCCTTTCGCTAAGACTGTTCTTGTGGAATTTGCAAAGTGATATTTGGAAGCCCATAGAGGGCTATGGTGAAAAAGGAAATATCTTCCGTTAAAAACTGGAAAAACTTTCTGAAAAACTGCTTTGTGTTCTGTTAATTCATCTCACAGAGTTACAGCTTTCCCCTCAAGAAGCCTTTCGCTAAGACTGTTCTTGTGGAATTTGCAAAGTGATATTTGGAAGCCCATAGAGGCTATGGTGAAAAGGATATATCTTCAGTTAAAACTGGAAAGAAACTTTCTGAGAAACTGCTTTGTGTTCTGTTAATTCATCTCACAGATTACAGCTTTCCTCAAGAGTCTTTTTCTAAGATTGTTCTGTGGAATTTGCAAAGTGATATTTGGAAGCCCATAGAGACCAGTGTGCAAAAGGAAATATCTTAAGATAAAACTGGAAAGAAGCTTTCTGAGAAACTGCTTTGTGTTCTGTTAATTCATCTCACAGAGTTACAGCTTTCCTCAAGAAGCCTTTCGCTAAGACTGTTCTTGTGGAATTTGTAAAGTGATATTTGGAAGCCCATAGAGGGCTATGGTGAAAAGGAAATGTCTTCATATAAAAACTGGAAAGAAGCTTTCTGAAACTGCTTTGTGTTCTGTTAACTCATCTCACAGAGTTACAGCTTTCCCTCAGAAGCCTTTCACTAAGAACTGTTCTTGTGGAATTTGCAAAGTGATATTTGGAAGCCCATAGAGGGCTATGGTGAAAAAGGAAATATCTTCAGTTAAAAACTGGCAAGAGCTTTCTGAGAAACTGCTTTGTGTTCTGTTAATTCATCTCACAGAGTTACAGCTTTCCCTCAAAAGCCTTCGCTAAGACTGTTCTTGTGGAATTTGCAAAGTGATATTTGGAAGCCCATAGGGCTATGGTGAAAAGGAAATATCTTCGTTAAAAACTGGAAAGAAGCTTTCTGAGAAACTGCTTTGTGTTCTGTTAATTCATCTCACAGGTTACAGCTTTCCCCTCAAGAAGCCTTTCGCTAAGACTGTTCTTGTGGAATTTTCAAAGTGATATTTGGAAGCCCATAGAGGGCTATGGTGAAAAAGGAAATATCTTCCGTTAAATACTGGAAAGAAACTTTCTGAGAAACTGCTTTGTGTTCTGTTAATTCATCTCACAGAGTTACAGCTTTCCCCTCAAGAAGCCTTTCACTAAGACTGTTCTTGTGGAATTTGCAAAGTGATATTTGGAAGCCCATAGAGGCTATGGTGAAAAAGGAAATATCTTTAGTTAAAACTGGAAAGAAGCTTTCTGAGAAACTGCTTTGTGTTCTGTTAATTCATCTCACAGAGTTACAGCTTTCCCCTCAAGAAGCCTTTCGCTAAGACTGTTCTTGTGGAATTTTCAAAGTGATATTTGGAAGCCCATAGGGCTATGGTGAAAAAGGAAATATCTTCCGTTAAAAACTGAAAAGAAACTTTCTGAGAAACTGCTTTGTGTTCTGTTAATTCATCTCACAGAGTTACAGCTTTCCCCTCAAGAAGCCTTTCGCTAACACTGTTCTTGTGGAATTTGCAAAGTGATATTTGGAAGCCCATAGAGGGCTATGGTGAAAAAGGAAATATCTTCCGTTAAAACTGGAAAGAAGCTTTCTGAGAAACTGCTTTGTGTTCTGTTAATTCATCTCACAGAGTTACAGCTTTCCTATCAGAAGCCTTTCGGTAAGACTGTTCTTGTGGAATTTGCAAAGTGATATTTGGAAGATCATAGAGGGCTATGGTGATAAAGGAAATGTCCTCAGATAAAAACTGGAAAGAAGCTTTCTGAGAAACTGCTTTGTGTTCTGTTAATTCATCTCACAGAGTTACAGCTTTCCCCTCAAGAATCTTTCCGCTAAGACTGTTCTTGTAGAATTTGCAAAGTGATATTTGGAATCCCTTAGAAGGCTATGGTGATAAAAGAAATGTCCTCATATAAACTGGAAAGAAGCTTTCTGAGAAACTGCTTTGTTTTCTCTTAATTCATCTCACAGAGTTACAGCTTTCCCCTCAAGAAGCCTTCCGCTAAGACTGTTCTTGTGGAATTTGTAAAGTGATATTTGGAAGATCATTGATAGGCTATTTTAAAAAAAAAAATGTCCTCAGATAAAAACTGGAAAGAAGCTTTCTGAGAAACTGCTTTGTGTTCTGTTAATTCATCTCACAGAGTTACAGCTTTCCCCTCAAGAAGCCTTTCACTAAGACTGTTCTTGTATAATTTGCAAAGTGATATTTGGAAGCCCATAGAGGCTATGGTGAAAAAGGAAATATCTTCCGTTAAAAACTGGAAAGAAGCTTTCTGAGAAACTGCTTTGTGTTCTGTTAATTCATCTCACAGGGTTACAGCTATCCCCTCAAGAAGCCTTTCGCTAAGACTATTCTTGTGGAATTTGCAAAGTGATATTTGGAAGTAAATAGAGGGCTATGGTGAAAAAGGAAATATCTTCAGTAAGATAAAAACTGAAAAGAAGCTTTCTGAGAAACTGCTTTGTTTTCTGTTAATTCATCTCACAGAGTTACAGCTTTCCCTTCAAGAAGCCTTTCACTAACACTGTTTTTGTGAAATTTGCAGAGTGATATTTGGAAACCCATAGACGGCTATGGTGAAAAAGGAAATATCTTCCGTTAAAAACTGGAAAGAAGCTTTCTGAGAAACTGCTTTGTGTTCTGTTAATTCATCTCACAGGGTTACAGCTATCCCCTCAAGAAGCCTTTCGCTAAGACTATTCTTGTGGAATTTGCAAAGTGATATTTGGAAGTAAATAGAGGGCTATGGTGAAAAAGGAAATATCTTCCTTCAGAGATACAGGTTTCCCCTCAAGAAGCCTTCCGCTACGACTATTCTTGTGGAAATTGCCATGTGATATTTGAAAGCCCAGAGAGTTCTTTGGTGAATAAGGAAATATCCTAAGATAATAACTGAAAAGAAGCTGTCTGAGAAACTGCTTTGTGTTCTGTTAATATGTCTCACAGAGTTACAGCTTTCCCCTCAAGACGCCTTCCGCTAAGACTGTCCTTGTGGAATTTGTAAATTGATATTTGGAAGCCCATAGAGGGCTATGGTGATAAAGGAAATGTCCTCTGATAAAAACTGGAAAGTAGCTGTCTGTGAAACTGCTTTGTGTTCTGTTAATTCGTCTCACAGAGTTACAGCTTTCCCCTCAAGAAGCCTTTCGCTAAGACTGTTCTTGTGGAATTTGCAAAGTGATACTTGGAAGCAAATAGAGGGGTATGGTGAACAAGAAATATCTTCCGTTAAAAACTGGAAAGAAACTTTGTGAGAAACTGCTTTTCCTTCTGCTAATTCATCTCACAGAGCTACAGCTTTCCTTTCAACAGGCCGTTCACTAAGACTGTTCTGGTGGAATTTGAAAAGTGATATTTGGAAGCTCATTCAGGTATATGGTGAAAAAGGAAATATCTTCAGTTAAAAACTGAAAAGAAGCTTTCTCAGAAACTGCTTTGTGTTCTCTTAATTCACCTCACTGTGTTACAGCTTTCCCTCAAAAGTGTTCTTGTGGAATTTGCAAAGTGATAGTTGGAAGCCCATAGAGGGCTATGGTGAAAAAGGAAATATCTTCCATTAAAAACTGGAAAGAAGCTTTCTGAGAAACTGCTTTGTGTTCTGTTAATTCATCTCACAGAGTTACAGCTTTTCCCTCAAGAAGCCTTGTGCTAAGACTGGTCTTGTGTAATTTTCAAAGTGATATTTAGAAGCAAATAGAGGGCTATGGTGAAAAAGGAAATATCTTCAGTAAAACACTGGTAGGAAGCTTTCTGAGAAACTGCTTTATGTTCTGTTAATTCATCTCACAGAGTTACAGCTTTCCCTCAAGAAGCCTTTCGCTAAGACTGTTCTTGTGGAATTTGCAAAGTGATATTTGGGAGCCCATAGAGGGCAATGGTGAAAAGGAAATATCCTAAGATAAAAGCTGAAAAGAAGCAGTGTGAGAAACTGCTTTGTTTTCTGTTAATTCATCTCACAGAGTTACAGCTTTCCCTCAAGAAGCCTTCGCTAAGACTGTTCTTGTGGAATTTGCAAGTGATATTTGGAAGCCCATAGAGGGCTATGGTGAAAAAGGAAATATCTTCAGTAAAACACTGGTAGGAAGCTTTCTGAGAAACTGCTTTATGTTCTGTTAATTCAACTCAAAGAGTTACAGTTTCTCTTCAAGAAGCCTTTCTCTAAGACCGTTCTTGTGGAATTTGCAAAGTGATATTTGGGAGCCCATAGAGGGCAATGGTGAAAAAGGAAATATCCTAAGATAAAAGCTGAAAAGAAGCAGTGTGAGAAACTGCTTTGTGTTCTGTTAATTTATTTCACAGAGTTACAGCTTTCTCCTCAAGAAGCCTTGCGCTAAGACTGTTCTTGTGGAATTTGCGAAGTGATATTTGGAAGCCCTTACAGGACTATGGTGATAAAGGAAATATCTTGACTTAAATACTGGAAAGAAGCTTTCTGAGAAACTGCTTTGTGTTCTGTTAATCCATCTCAAAGAGTTACAGCTTTCCTCTAAAGAAGTCTTTCGCTAAGATTGTTCTTGGGGAATTTTCACAGTGATACTTGGAAGTCCAACGAGGGCTGTGGTGAAGAATGAAATATCTTCCTTTAAAAACTGGAAAGAAACTTTCTGAGAAACTGCTTTGTGTTCTGTTAATTCATCTCACAGAGTTACAGCTTTCCCCTCAAGAAGCCTTTTGCTAAGACTGTTCTCGTGGAATTTGCAAAGTGATATTTGGAAGCCCTTAGAGGTCTACGGTTAAAAATTAAATATCTTCCGTTAAAAACTGGAAAGAAGCTTTCTGAGAAACTGCTTTGTGTTCTGTTAATTCATCTCACAGAGTTCCAGCTTTCCCCACAAGTAGCCTTTCACTAAGACTTCTTGTGGAATTTGCAATGTGATATTTGGAAGCCCATAGAGGGCTATGGTGAAAAAGGAAATATCCTAAGGTAAAAACTGAAAAGAAGCTGTGTGAGAAACTGCTTTGTGTTCTGTTAATTCTTCTCACAGAGTTATAGCTTTCCCGTGAAGAAGCCTTTCGCTAAGACTGTTCTTATGTAATATGCAAAGTGATATTTGGAAGCCCATAAAGGGCTACGGTGAAAAAGGTAATATCTTCCGTTAAAACTGGAAAGAAGGTTTCTGAGAAACTGCTTTGTGTTCTGTTAATTCATCTCACTGAGTTACAGCTTTCCCTTCAAGAAGCCTTTCGCAAAGACTGTTCTTATGGAATATGTAAAGTGATATTTGGAAACCCTTAGAGGACTATGGTGAACAAGGAAATATCCTAAGATAAAAACTGAAAAGAAGCTTTCTGAGAAACTACTTTGTTTTCTGTTAATTCATCTCACAGAGTTACAGCTTTCCCCTCAAGAAGCCTTTCGCTAACACTGTTCTTGTGGAATTTGCAAAGTGATATTTGGAAGCCCGTGGGGGGCTTTGGTGAAAAAGGATATATCTTCAGTTAAAAGCGGAAAAGAAGGTTTCTGAGAAACAGATTTGTGTTCTGCTAATTCATCTCACAGAGTTACAGCTTTCCCCTCAAGACACCTTTCGCTAAGACTGTTTATGTGGAATTTCCAAAGTGATATTTGGAAGCCAATACAGGGCTATGGTGGACAAGGAAATATCTTCTGTGAAAAACTGGAAAGAAGCTTCCTGAGAAACTGCTTTGTGTTCTATTAAATCATCTCACAGAGTTACAGCTTTCCCGTCAAGAAGCCTTCGCTAAGACTGTTCTTGTGGAATTTGCAAAGTGATATTTGGAAGCCCGTGGGGCTTTGGTGAAAAGGAAATATCTTCAGTTAAAAGCGGAAAAGAAGGTTTCTGAGAAACTGCTTTGTGTTCTGCTAATTCATCTCACAGAGTTACAGCTTTCCTCAAGACACCTTTCGCTAAGACTGTTCTTGTGGAATTTTCAAAGTGATATTTGGAAGCCCATAGAGGGCTATGGTGAACAAGGAAATATCTTCCGTTAAAAACTGGAAAGAAGCTTCCTGAGAAACTGCTTTGTGTTCTATTAATTCATCTCACAGAGTTACAGCTTTCCCGTCAAGAAGCCTTTCGCTAAGACTGTTCTTGTAGAATTTGCAAAGTGATATTTGGAAACCCATAGAGGCCAGTGGTGAAAAAGGAAATACCTTCCGTTAAAACCTGGAAAGAAGCTTTCTGAGAAACTGCTTTGTGTTCTGTTAATTCATCTCACAAAGTTACAGCTTTCCCCTCAAGAAGCCTTTCGCTAAGATTGTTCTTGTGGAATTTGCAAAGTGATATTTGGAAGCAAATAGAGTGCTATGGTGAACAAGGAAATATCTTCCGTTAAAAACTGGAAAGAAGCTTTCTGAGAAACTGCTTTGTGTTCTGTTAATTCATCTCACAGAGTTACAGCTTTCCCCTCAAGAAGCCTTTCGCTAAGACTGTTCTTGTGGAATTTGCAAAGTGATATTTGGAAGCCCATAGAGGCTATGGTGAAAAGGAAATATCTTCCGTTAAAACCTGGAAAGAAGCTTTCTGAGAAACTGCTTTGTGTTCTGTTAATTCATCTCACAGAGTTACAGCTTTCCCCTCAAGAAGCCTTTCGCTAAGATTGTTCTTGTGGAATTTGCAAAGTGATATTTGGAAGCAAATAGAGTGCTATGGTGAACAAGGAAATATATTCCGTTAAAAACTGGAAAGAAGCTTTCTGAGAAACTGCTTTGTGTTCTGTTAATTCATCTCACAGAGTTACAGCTTTCCCCTCAAGAAGCCTTTCGCTAAGAATGTTCTTGTGGAATTTGCAATGTGATATTTGGAAGCCCATAAAGGGCTATGGTGAAAAAGGAAATATCCTAAGATAAAAACTGAAAAGAAGCTTTCTGAGAAACTGCTTTGTGTTCTGTTAATTCAACTCACAGAGTTACAGCTTTCTCCTCAAGAAGCCTTGGGCTAAGACTGTTCTGGTGGAATTTACAAAGTGATATTTGGAATCCCATATAGGGCTATGGTGAAAAAAATTATCTTCCGTTAAAAACTGGAAAGATGATTTCTGAGAAACTTCTTTGTGTTCTGTTAATTCATCTCACAGAGTTACAGCTTTCCCCTCAAGAAGTCTTTCGATAAGACTGTTCTTGTGGAATTTGCAAAGTGATATTTGGAAGACCATAGAGGGCTATGGTGAACCAGGAAATATCTTCAGTTAAAACTGGAAAGAAGTTTTCTGAGAAACTGCTTTGTGTTCTGTTAATTCATCTCACAGAGTTACAGCTTTCCCCTGAAGAAGCCTCTCCCTAAGATTGTTCCTGTGGAATTTGCAAAGTGATATTTGGAAGCCCATAAAGGGCTATGGTGAACAAGGAAATACCTTCCATTAAAAACTGGAATGAAACTTTCTGAAAAACTGCTTTGTGTTCTGTTAATTCACATCAGAGAGTTATAGCTTTCTCCCCAAGAAGCCTTTCGCTAAGACTGTTCTTGTGGAATTTGCAAAGTGATATTTGGAAGACTATAAAGGGTTGTGGTGAACAGGGAAATATCTGCCGTTAAAAACTGGAAAGAAGCTTTCTGAGAAACTGCTTTGTGTTCTGTTAATTCATCTCACAGAGTTACAGCTTTCCCCTCAAGAAGTCTTTCGCTACGACTGTTCTTGTGGAACTTGCAAAGTGATATTTGGAAACCCATAGAGTGAATGGTGAAAAAGGAAATATCTTCCGTTAAAAACTGGAAAGAAGCTTTCTGAGAAATTGCTTTGTGTTCTGTTAATTCATCTCACAGAGTTACAGCCTTCCCCTCAAGAAGCCTTTCGCTAAGACTGTTCTTGTGGAATTTGCAAAGTGATATTTGGAAGCAAATAGAGGGCTATGGTGAAAAAGGAAATATCTTCCTTTAAAACTGGAAAGAAGGTTTCTGAGAAACTGTTTTGTGTTCTGTTAATTCATCTCACAGAGTTACATCTTTCCCTCAAGAAGCCTTTCGCTAAGACTGTTCTTGTGGAATTTGCAAAGTGATATTTGGAAGCAAATAGAGGGCTATGGTGAAAAAGGAAATATCTTCCTTTAAAACTGGAAAGAAGGTTTCTGAGAAACTGTTTTGTGTTCTGTTAATTCATCTCACAGAGTTACATCTTTCCCCTAAATATGCCTTTCACTAAGACTGTTCTTGTGGATTTGTAAAGTGATATTTGGAAGCCCATAGAGGGCTATTGTGAAAAAGGAAATATCCTAAGATAAAAACTGAAAAAATGTTTTCTGAGAAAATTGTTTGTTTTTTGTTAATTCATCTCACAGAGTTACAGCTTTCCCCTCAAGAAGTCTTCCGCTAAGACTGTTCGTGCGGAATTTGTAAAGTTATATTTGGAAGCCCATAGAGGGCTATGGTGAAAAAGGAAATGTCCTCAGATAAAAACTGGAAAGAAGGTTTTTGAGAAACAGCTTTGAGTTCTGTTAATTCATCTCACAGAGTTACAGCTTTCCCCTCAAAAGCCGTTCACTAAGACTGTTCTTGTGGAATTTGCAAAGTGATATTTGGAAGCCCAAAGAGGTCTATGGTGAAAAGGAAATATCATCAGTGAAAAACTGAAAAGAAGGTTCTGAGAGCCTGCTTTGTGTTCTGTTAATTCTTCTCACAGTGTACAGCTTTCCCCTCAAGAGGCCTTTCGATGAGACTGTTCTTGTGGAATTGCAAAGTGCTATTTGGAAGCCCATAGAGGGCTATATTGAAAAAGGAAATATCCTAAGATAAAAACTGAAAAGACGCTTTCTGAAAAACTGCTTTGTGTTCTTTTAATTCATCTCAGAGAGTTACAGCTTTCTCCTCAAGAAACCATGTGCTAAGACTGTTCTTGTGGAATTTGCAAAGTGATATTTGGAAGTCCATAGAGGTCTATGGTGAAAAGGGAAATATCTTCCGTTAAAAACTGGAAAGAAGGTTTCTGAGAAACTGCTTTGTGTTCTCTTAATTCATCTCACAGAGTTACAGCTTTCCCCTCAAGAACCCTTTCGCTAAGACTGTTCTTGTGGAATTTGCAAAGTGATATTTGGAAGCCCATAAAGGTCTATGGTGAAAAAGGAAATATCCTAAGGTAAAAACTGAAAAGAATCTTTCTGAGAAACTGCTTTGTGTTCTGTTAATTCATCCCACAGAGTTACAGGTTTCTCCTCAAGAAGCCTTTCGCTAAGATTGTTCTTGTGGTCTTTGCAAAGTGATACTTGGAAACCCATAGAGGGCTATGGTGAACAAGGAAATATCTTCCGTTAAAAACGGAAAAGAAGCTTTCTGAGAAACTTCTTTGTGTTGTGTTAATTCATCGCACAGAGTTACAGCTTTTCCCTGAAGAAGACTTTCGCTAAGACTGTTCTTGTGGAATATACAAAGTGAAATTGGGAAGCCAATAGTGGGAATGGTGAAAAAGGAAATATCTTCGTTAAAAACTGGAAAGAAGCTTTCTGAGAAACTGCTTTGTGTTCTGTTAATTCATCTCACAGAGTTACAGGTTTCTCCTCAAGAAGCCTTTCGCTAAGATTGTTCTTGTGGAATTTGCAAAGTGATATTTGGAAGCCCATAGAGGCTATGGTGAAAAGGAAATATCTTCCGTTAAAAACGGAAAAGAAGCTTTCTGAGAAACTTCTTTGTGTTGTGTTAATTCATCGCACAGAGTTACAGCTTTTCCCTGAAGAAGACTTTCGCTAAGACTGTTCTTGTGGAATATACAAAGTGAAATTGGGAAGCCAATAGTGGGAATGGTGAAAAAGGAAATATCTTCGTTAAAAACTGGAAAGAAGCTTTCTGAGAAACTGCTTTGTGTTCTGTTAATTCATCTCACAGAGTTACAGCTTTCCCCACAAGAAGCCTTTCGCTAAGACTGTTCTTGTGGAATATGCAAAGTGATATTTGGAAGCCCGTAGAGGGTTATGGTGAAAAAGGGAATATCTTAAGATAAAAACTGAAAAAAAGCTTTCTGAGAAACTGCTTTGTGTTCTGTTAATTTATCTCAGAGAGTTGCAGCTTTCCCCTCAAGAAGCTTTTCGCTAATACTGTTCTTGTGGAATTTGTAAAGTGATATTTGGAAGCCCATAGAGGGCTATGTTGAAAAAGGAAATATCCTAAGATAAAAACTGAAAAGAAGCTTTCTGTGAAACTCCTTTGTGTTCTGTTAATTCATCTCACGTAGTTGCAGCTTTTCCCTCAAGAAGCCTTTCGGTAAGACTGTTCTTGTGGAATTTGCAAAGTGATATATGGAAGCCCATAAGGGGCTCTGGTGAACAAGGAAATATCTTCCGTTAAAAATTGGAAAGAAGCTTTCTGTGAAATTACTTTGTGTTCCGTTAATTCATCTCACAGACTTACAGGTTTCCCACCAAAAGCCTTTCGCTAATATTGTTTGTGTGGAATTTACAAAGTGATATTTGGAAGAAAGAGAGGGCTATGGTGAATAAGGAAATATGTTCCGTTAAAAACTGGAAAGAAGCTTTCTGAGAAACTGCTTTGTGTTCTGTTAATTCATCTCACAGAGTTACAGCTTGCTCCTCAAGAAGCCTTGCGCTAATACTGTTCTTGTGCAATTTGCAAAGTGATATTTGGAAGCCCTTAGAGGGCTATGGTGATAAAGGAAATGTCCTCAGATAAAAACCGGAAAGAAGCTTTCTGAGAAACTGCTTTGTGTTCTGTTAATTTGTCTCATAGAGTTACAGGTTTCCCCTCTAGTAGCTTTTCGCTAAGACTGTTCTTGTGGAGATTGCAAAGTGATATTTGGAAGCCCATAGAGGGCTATAGTGAAAACGGATATATCTTCAGTTAAAAGCGGAAAAGAAACTTTCTCAGGAACTGCTTTGTGTTCTCTTAATTCACCTCACAGAATTACAGCTTTCCCCTCAAGAAGTCTTTTTCTAAGATTGTTCCTGTGGAATTTGCACAGTGATATTTGGAAGCCCATACAGACCAGTAGTGCAAAAGGAAATATCTTAAGATAAAAACTTAAAAGAAGGTTTCTGAGAAACTGCTTTGTGTTCTGTTAATTCATTACACAGAATTACAGCTTTCCCCTCAAGAAGCCTTTCGCTAAGACTGTTCTTGTGGAATTTGTAAAGTGATATTTGGAAGCCCATAGAGGGCTATGGTGATAAAGGAAATGTCCTCAGATAAAAACTGGAAAGAAGCTTTCTGAGAAACTGCTTTGTGTTCTGTTAATTCGTCTCACAGAGTTACAGCTTTCCTCAACAAGCCGTTCACTAAGACTGTTCTTGTGGAATTTGCAAAGTGATATTTGGAAGCCCATAGAGGTCTATGGTGAAAAAGGAAATATCTTCAGTTAAAAACTGAAAAGAAGCTTTCTGAGAAACTGCTTTGTGTTCTGTTAATTCATCTCACAGAGTTACACCTTACTCCTCAAGAAGCCTTGTGCTAAGACTGTTCTTTTGGAATTTACAAAGTGATATTTGGAAGCCATTAAAGGTCTAGGGTGAAAGAGGAAATATCTTCCGTTAAAAACTGCAAAGAAGCTTTCTGAGAAACTACTTTGTGTTCTGTTAATTCATCTAACAGAGTTACAGATTTTCCCTCAAGAAGCCTTTCGCTAAGGGTGTTCTTGTGGTATTTTCAAAGTGATATTTGAAAGCCCATAGAGGGCTATGGTGAACAAGGAAGTATCTTCCGTTAAATACTGGAAAGAAACTTTCTGAGAAACTGCTTTGTGTTCTGTTAATTCACCACACAGTGTTACAGCTTTCCCCTGAAGATGCCTTTCGCTAAGACTGTTCTTGTCGAAATTGCAAAGTGATATTTGGAAGCCCACAATGTCTTACGGTGAAAAAGGAAATATCTTTAGTTAAAACTGGAAAGAAGCTTTCTGAGAAACTGATTTGTGTTCTGTTAATTCACCACACAGTATTACAGCTTTCCCCTCAAGAAGCCTTTCACTAAGACTGTTCTTGTGGAATTTCTAAAGTGATATTTGGAAGCACTTAGTGGGGTATGGTGGAAAAGGAAATATCTTACGTTAAAAACTGAAAAGAAACTTTCTGAGAAACTGCTTTGTGTTCTGTTATTTTATCTCACAGAGTTACAGCATTCTCTTAAAGAAGCGTTTCGCTAACACTGTTCTTGTGGAATTTTCAAAGTGATATTTGGAAGCCCATAGAGGGCTGTGGTGAAAAAATATATATCTTCAGTGAAAAACGGAAAAGAAGCTTTCTGAGAAACTTCTTTGTGTTCTCTTAATTCATCTCACAGAGTAACAGCTTTCCTATCAGAAGCCTTTCGGTAAGACTGTTCTTGTGGAATTTGCAAAGTGATATTTGGAAGATCATACAGGGCTATAGTGAAAAATGAAATATCCTATGATAAAAACTGAAACGAATGTTTGTGAGAAACTGCTTTATGTTCTGTTAATTCATCTCACAGAGTTACAGCTTTCCCCTCAAGAATCTTTCCGCTGAGACTGTTCTTGTAGAATTTGTAAAGTGATATTTGGAATCCCTTAGAAGGCTATGGTGATAAAAGAAATGTCCTCATATAAACTGGAAAGAAGCTTTCTGAGAAACTGCTTTGTTTTCTCTTAATTCATCTCACAGAGTTACAGCTTTCCCCTCATGAAGCCTTCCGCTAAGACGGTTCTTGTGCAATTTGTAAAATGATATTTGGAAGATCATTGATAACGATTTTAATAAAAAAAAATGTCCTCAGATAAAAACTGGAAAGAAGCTTTCTGAGAAACTGCTTTGTGTTCTGTTAATTCGTCTCACGGAGTTACAGCGTTCCCCTCCACTAGCCGTTCACTAAGACTGTTCTTGTATAATTTGCAAAGTGATATTTGGAAGCCCATCGAGGTCTATATTGAAAAAGGAAATATCTTCAGCTAAAAACAGAAAAGAAGAGTTCTGAGAAACTGCTTTGTGTTCTGTTAATTTGTCTCACAGATTTACAACTTTCCCCTCAAGAATTCTTTCGCTAAGTCTGTTCTTGTAGAATTTGCAAAGTGATATTTGGAAGCCCATGGAGGGCTAAGATGAAAGAGGATATGCCTTGTGTTAAAAGCGGAATAGAAGCTTTCTGAGAAACTGCTTGGTGTTTTCTAAATTCATCTCACAGAGTTACAGCTTTCCCCTCAAGAAGCCTTTCGCTAAGACTGTTCTTGTGGAATTTGCAAAGTGAAATTTGGAAGCCCATAGAGGGCTATGGTGAAAGAGGATATATCTTTAGTTAAAAGCAGAAAAGAAGCTTTCTGAGAAACTGCTTTGTATTCTGTTAATTCTTCTGACAGAGTTACAGCTTTCCCCTCAAGAAGCCTTCCGCTAAGGCTGTTCTTGTGGAATTTGTAAAGTGATAATTGGAAGCCCACTGAGGGCTATAGTGAAAAAGGAAATATCCTAAGCTAGAAAGTGAAAAGAAGGATTCTGAGGAACTGCTTCTTGTTCTGTTAATTCATCAAACAGAGTTACAGCTTTCCCCTCAAGAAGCATTTCGCTAAGCCTGTACTTGTGGAATTTGCGAAGTGATATTTGGGAGCCCAGAGAGGACTATGGTGAAAAAGGATATATCTTCAATTAAAAGCGGAAAAGAAGCTTTCTGAGAATCTGCTTTGTGTTCTGTTTATTCATCTCACAGTGTTACAGCTTTCCCCTCCAGAAGCCTTTTGCTAAGACTGTTCTTTTGAAATTTGCAAAGTGATATTTGGAAGCCCATAGAGGGCTATAGTGAAAAAGGAAATATCCTAAGGTAAAAACTGAAAAGAAGGTTTCTCAGAGACTGCTTTGTGTTCTGTTAATTCATCTCACAGAATTACAGCTTTCCCCTCAAGAAACCTTCCGCTCAGACTGTTCTTGTGCAATTTGTAAATTGATATTTGTTAGCCCATAGAGGGCTATTTTAAGAAAGGAAATGTTCTCAGATAAAAACTTGAAAGAAGCTTTCTGAGAAACTGCTTTGTGTTCAGTTAATTCGTCTCACAGAGTTACTGTTTTCCCCTCAAGAAGCCTTTCGCTAAGACTCTTCTTGTGGAATTTGAAAAGTGATATTAGGAAGCCCATAGAGGGCTATGGTGAAAAAGGACATATCTTCAGTTAAACGCAGAAAAGAAGCTTTCTGAGAAACTGCTTTGTGTTCAGTTAATTCATCTCACAGAGTTACAGCTTTCCCCTCAAGAAGCCTTTAGCTAAGACTGTTCTTGTGGAATTTCTAACGTGAAATTTGGAATCCCATAGAGGGCTATGGTGAAAAAGGATATATCTTCAGTTAAACGCAGAAAAGAAGCTTTCTGAGAAACTGATTTGTGTTCTCTTAATTCATCTCAAAGGGTTACACCTTTTCCCCTCAGGAAGCCTTTCGCTAAGACTGTTCTGGTGGAAATTGCAAAGTGATATTTGGAAGCCCAGAGAGGGCGATAGTGAAAAAGGAAATATCCTAAAATAAAAACTGAAAAGAAGGTTTCTGAGAAACTGATTTGTGTTTTGTTAATTCATCTCACAGAGTTACAGCTTTCCCCACAAGAAGTCGTCTGCTCAGACTGTTCTTGTGGAATTTGTAAAGTGATATTTGGGAGCCCATAAGGGCTATGGTGATAAAGGAAATGTCCTCATTAAAAACTGGAAAGAAGATTTCTGAGAAACTGCTTTGTGTTCTGTTAATTCGTCTCACAGACTTACAGCTTTCTCCTCAACAAGCCGTTCCCTAAGACTGTTCTTGTGGAATATGCAAAGTGAAATTTGGAAGCCCATAGAGGGCTATGGTGTAAAAGGATATATCTTCAGTTAAAAGCGGAAAAGAAGCCTTCTCAGAAACTGCTTTGTGTTCTCTTAATTCATCACACAGAGTTACAGCTTTCCCCTAAAGAAGCCATTCGCTAAGACTCTTCTTGTAGAATTTGCAGAGTGATATTGGTAGCCATAGAGGGCTATAGTGAAAAAGAAACTATCCTAAGAGCAAAACTGAAAAAAAGGTTTCGGAGAAACAGCTTTAATTTCTGCTAATTCATCTCACAGTGTTACAGCTTTCTCCTCAAGTATCCGTCTGCTAAGACTGTTCTTGTGGAATTTCTAAAGTGATATTTGCAAGCCCATGGAGGGCTATGGTGATAAAGGAAATGTCCTCAGATAAAAACTGGCAAGAAGGTTTCTGAGAAACTGCTTTGTGTTCTGTTAATTCGTCTCACAGATTTACAGCTTTCCCCTCAACAAGCCGTTCGCTAAGACTGTTCTTGTGGAATATGCAGTGATATTTGAAAGCCCATAGAGGGCTATGGTGAAAAAGGATATATCTTCAGTTAAAAGCGGAAAAGAAGCTTTCTGAGAAACTGCTTTGTGTTCTCTTAATTCATCTCACAGAGTTACAGCTTTCCCCTCAAGAAGCCTTTCGCTAAGACTGTTCTTGTGGAATTTGCAAAGTGATATTTGGAAGCCCATAGAGGGCTATGGTGAAAAGGAAATATCCTAAGATAAAAACTGAAAAGAAGGTTTCTGAGAAACTGCTTTGTGTTCTGTTAATTCATCTCACAGAGTTACAGCTTTCCCCTCAAGAAGCCTTTCGCTAAGACTGTTCTTGTGGAATTTGTAAAGTGATATTTGGAAGCCCATAGAGGGCTATGGTGATAAAGGAAATGTCCTCAGATAAAAACTGGAAAGAAGGTTTCTGAGAAACTGCTTTGTGTTCTGTTAATTCGTCTCACAGAGTTACAGCTTTCCCCTCAAGAAGCCTTTCGCTAAGACTGTTCTTGTGGAATATGCAAAGTGATATTTGGAAGCCCATAGAGGGCTATGGTGAAAAAGGATATATCTTCAGTTAAAAGCGGAAAAGAAGCTTTCTGAGAAACTGCTTTGTGTTCTCTTAATTCATCTCACAGAGTTACAGCTTTCCCCTCAAGAAGCCTTTCGCTAAGACTGTTCTTGTGGAATTTGTAAAGTGATATTTGGAAGCCCATAGAGGCTATGGTGAAAAGGATATATCTTCAGTTAAACGCGGAAAAAGCTTTCTGAGAAACTGCTTTGTGTTCTCTTAATTCATCTCGAAGGGTTACAGCTTTCCCCTCAAGAAGCCTTTCGCTAACACTGTTCTTGTGGAATTTGCAAAGTGATATTTGGAAGCCCACAGAGGGCAATAGTGAAAAAGGAACTATCCTGTGATAAAAACTGAAAAAAAGCTTTCTGAGAAACTGCTTTGTGTTCTGGTAATTCATATCACAGTGTTACAGCTTTTCCTTCAAGAAGCGTTCCGCTAAGAATGTTCTTATGGAATTTTTAAAGTGATATATGGAAACCCATAGAGGGCTATGGTGACAAAGGAAATGTCCTCAGATAAAAACTGGAAAGAAGCTTTCTGAGAAACTGCTTTGTGTTCTGTTAATTCATCAATCAGAGTTACAGCTTTCCTTTCAAGACTAATTCCGCTAAGACTGTTCTTGTGGAATTTGAAAAGCGATATTTGGAAGCCCATGGAGGGCTATGGTGATAAAGGATATGTCCTCAGATAAAAACTGGAAAGAAGCTTTCTGAGAAACTGTTTTGTGTTCTGTTGATTCTTCTCACAGAGTTAGAGCTTTCCCCTAACAAGCCGTTCACTACGACTGTTCTTGTGGAATTTTGCAAAGTAATTTTTTGGAAGCCCTTAGAGGGCTTTGGTGAAAAAGGAAATATCTTCAGTTAAAAACTGAAAGGAAGCTTTCTGAGAAACTGCTTTGTGTTCTGTTAATTCATCTCACAGAGTTACAACTTTTCCCTTAAGAAGCCTTCCACTAAGACTGTTCTTGTGGAATTTGTGAAGTGATATTTGGAAGCCCATAGAGGGCTATGGTGAAAAAGGATATATCTTCAGTTAAAAGCGGAAAAGAAGCTTTCTGAGAAACTGCTTTGTGTTCTCTTAATTCATCTCACAGAGTTACAGCTTTCCCTCAAGAAGCCTTTCGCTAAGACTGTTCTTGTGGAATTTGCAAAGTGATATTTGGAAGCCCATAGAGGGCTATGGTGAAAAAGGAAATATCTTCAGTTAAAAACTGAAAAGAAGCTTTCTGAGAAACTGCTTTGTGTTCTGTTAATTCATCTCACAGAGTTACAGCTTTCCCTCAAGAAGCCTTTCGCTAAGACTGTTCTTGTGGAATTTGTAAAGTGATATTTGGAAGCCCATAGAGGGCTATGGTGAAAAAGGATATATCTTCAGTTAAAAGCGGAAAAGAAGCTTTCTGAGAAACTGCTTTGTGTTCTCTTAATTCATCTCACATAGTTACAGCTTTCCCCTCAGGAAGCCTTTCGTTAAGACTGTTCTTGTGGAATTTGCAAAGTGATATTTGGAAGCCCATAGAGGGCTATAGTGAAAAAGGAAATATCCTAAGATAAAAACTGAAAAGAAGGTTTCTGAGAAACTGCTTTGTGTTCTGTTAATTCATCTCACAGAGTTACAGCTTTCCCCTCAAGAAGCCTTCCGCTAAGACTGTTCTTGTGGAATTTGTAAAGTGATATTTGGAAGCCCATAGAGGGCTATGGTGATAAAGGAAATGTCCTCAGATAAAAACTGGAAAGAAGCTTTCTGAGAAACTGCTTTGTGTTCTGTTAATTCGTCTCACAGAGTTACAGCTTTCCCCTCAAGAAGCCTTTCACTAAGACTGTTCTTGTGGAATTTGTAAAGTGATATTTGGAAGCCCATAGAGGGCTATGGTGATAAAGGAAATGTCCTCAGATAAAAACTGGAAAGAAGCTTTCTGAGAAACTGCTTTGTGTTCTGTTAATTCATCTCACAGAGTTACAGCTTTCCCCTCAAAAGCCTTTCGCTAAGACTGTTCTTGTGGAATTTGCAAAGTGATATTTGGAAGCCCATAGAGGGCTATGGTGAAAAGGATATATCTTCAGTTAAAAACTGAAAAGAAGCTTTCTGAGAAACTGCTTTGTGTTCTGTTAATTCATCTCACAGAGTTACAGCTTTCCCCTCAAGAAGCCTTCGCTAAGACTGTTCTTGTGGAATTTGCAAAGTGATATTTGGAAGCCCATAGAGGGCTATAGTGAAAAAGGAAATATCCTAAGATAAAAACTGAAAAGAAGCTTTCTGAGAAACTGCTTTGTGTTCTGTTAATTCATCTCACAGAGTTACAGCTTTCCCCTCAAGAAGCCTTTCGCTAAGACTGTTCTTGTGGAATTTGCATAGTGATATTTGGAGGCCCATACTAGGCTATGGTGAAGAAGGATATATCTTCAGTTAAAAGCGGAAAAGAAGCTTTCTGAGAAACTGCTTTGTGTTCTGTTAATTCATCTCACAGAGTTACAGCTTTCCCTCAAGAAGCCTTTCGCTAAGACTGTTCTTGTGGAATTTGCAAAGTGATATTTGGAAGCCCTTAGAGGGCTATAGTGAAAAAAGAACCTAAGATAAAAACTGAAAAGAAGGTTTCTGAGAAACTGCTTTGTGTTCTGTTAATTCATCTCACAGAGTTACAGCTTTCCCCTCAAGAAGCCTTCCGCTAAGACTGTTCTTGTGGAATTTGTAAAGTGATATTTGGAAGCCCTTAGAGGGCTATGGTGATAAAGGAAATGTCCTCAGATAAAAACTGGAAAGAAGCTTTCTGAGAAACTGCTTTGTGTTCTGTTAATTCGTCTCACAGAATTACAGCTTTCCCCTCAATAAGCCATTCACTAAGACTGTTCTTGTGGAATTTGCAAAGTGATATTTGGAAGCCCATAGAGGTCTATGGTGAAAAAGGAAATATCTTCAGTTAAAAACTGAAAAGAAGCTTTCTGAGAAACTTCTTTGTGTTCTGTTAATTCATCTCACAGAGTTACAGCTTTCCCCTCAAGAAGCCTTTCGCTAAGACTGTTCTTGTGGAATTTGCAAAGTGATATTTGGAAGCCCATAGAGGGCTATGGTGAAAAAGGAAATGTCCTCAGATAAAAACTGGAAAGAAGCTTTCTGAGAAACTGCTTTGTGTTCTGTTAATTCGTCTCACAGAATTACAGCTTTCCCCTCAATAAGTCATTCACTAAGACTGTTCTTGTGGAATTTGCAAAGTGATATTTGAAGCCCATAGAGTTCTATGGTGAAAAAGGAAATATCTTCAGTCAAAAACTGAAAAGAAACTTTCTGAGAAACTTCTTTGTGTTCTGTTAATTCATCTCACAGATTTACAGCTTTCCCCTCAAATAGCCTTTCGCTAAGACTGTTCTTGTGGAATTTGCAAAGTGATATTTGGAAGCCCAAAGAGGGCTATGGTGAAAAAGGATATATCTTCAGTTAAAAGCAGAAAAGAAGCTTTCTTAGAAACTTCTTTGTGTTCTCTTAATTCATCTCACAGAGTTACAGCCTTCCCCTCAAGAAACCTTTCGCTAAGACTGTTCTTGTGGAATTTGTAAAGTTATATTTGGAAGCCCATAGAGGGTTATGGTGATAAAGGAAATGTCCTCAGATAAAAACTGGGAAGAAGCTTTCTGAGAAACTGATTTGTGTTCTGTTAATTCGTCTCACAGAGTTACAGCTTTCCCCTCAAAAGCCATTCAGTAAGACTGTTCTTGTGGAATTTGCAAAGTGATAGTTGGAAGCCCATAGAGGTCTATGGTGAAAAAGGAAATATCTTCGGTTAAAAGCGGAAAAGAAACTTTCTGAGAAACTGCTTTGTGTTTTGTTAATAAACTTCTTCAGTGGCACGCTGAAATTCTGTGAAATGATTTAACAGAACACAAAGGAGTTTCTCAGAAACCTTCTTTTCAGTTTTTATCTTAGGATATTTCCTTTTTCACTATAGCCCTGTATGGGCATCCAAATATCACGTTGCAAATTCCACAAAAACAGTCTTAGCAAAACGTTTCTTTAGGGGAAAGCTGTAACTCTGTGAGATGAATTAACAGAACATAAAGCAGTTTCTCGGAAAGTTTCTTTCCAGTTTTTAACGGAAGATATTTCCTTTTCACCATAGCCTCTATGGGCTTCTAAATATCACTTTGCAAATTCCACAAGAACAGTCTTAGCGAAGGCTTCTTGAGGAAAGCTGTAACTCTGTGAGATGAATTAAGAGAACACAAAGCAGTTTCTCAGAAAGCTTCATTTCAGTTTTATCTTAGGATATTTCCTTTTCACCGTAGCCCTCTATGGAATGCCAAATAACACTTTGCAAAATCCACAAGAACAGTCTTGGCGAAAGGCTTCTTGAGGGGAAAGCTGTAACTCTGTGAGATGAATTAAAAGAACACAAAGCAGTTTCTCAGAAAGCTTCTTTTCAGTTTTATCTTAGGATATTTCCTTTTCACCATAGCCCTCTATGGGCTTCCAAATATCACTTTGCAAATTCACAAGAACAGTCTTAGCGAAGGCTTCTTGAGGAAAGCTGTAACTCTGTGAGATGAATTAAGAGAACACAAAGCAGTCTCTCAGAAAGCTTCTTTCCAGTTTTTAACGGAAGATATTTCCTTTTCACCATAGCCCTCTATGGGCTTCCAAATATCACTTTGCAAATTCCACAAGAACAGTCTTAGCGAAAGACTTCTTGAGGGAAAGCTGTAACTCTGTGAGATGAATTAACAGAACACAAAGCAGTTTCTCAGAAAGCTTCTTTCCAGTTTTTAACTGAAGATATTTCCTTTTTCACCATAGACCTCTATGGGCTTCCAAATATCACTTTGCAAATTCCACAAGAACAGTCTTAGCGAAAGGCTTCTTGAGGGAAAAGCTGTAACTCTGTGAGATGAATTAACAGAACACAAAGCAGTTTCTCAGAAAGCTTCTTTTCAGTTTTTATCTTAGGATATTTCCTTTTTCACCATAGCCCTCTATGGGCTTCCAAATATCACTTTGCAAATTCCACAAGAACAGTCTTAACGAAAGGCTTCTTGAGGGGAAAGCTGTAACTCTGTGAGATGAATTAACAGAACACAAAGCAGTTTCTCAGAAACCTTCTTTTCAGTTTTTAACTGAAGATATTTCCTTTTTCACCATAGCCTCTATGGGCTTCCAAATATCACTTGCAAATTCCACAAGAACAGTCTTAGCGAAAGGCTTCTTGAGGAAAGCTGTAACTCTGTGAGATGAATTAACAGAACACAAAGCAGTTTCTCAGAAACCTTCTTTTCTGTTTTATTTTAGGATATTTCCTTTTTCACCATAGTCCTCTATGGGCTTCCAAATATCACTTTGCAAATTCCACAAGAACAGTCTTAGCGAAAGGCTTCTTGAGAAGAAAGCTGTAACTTTGTGAGATGAATTAACAGAACACAAAGCAGTTTCTCAGAAACCTTCTTTTCAGTTTTATCTTAGGATATTTCCTTTTTCACCATAGCCCTCTATGGGCTTCCAATATCACTTTGCAAATTCCACAAGAACAGTCTTAGCGAAAGACTTCTTGAGGGAAAGCTGTAACTCTGTGAGATGAATTAACAGAACACAAAGCAGTTTCTCAGAAACCTTCTTTTCAGTTTTTAACTGAAGATATTTCCTTTTTCACCATAGCCTCTATGGGCTTCCAAATATCACTTGCAAATTCCACAAGAACAGTCTTAGCGAAAGGCTTCTTGAGGAAAGCTGTAACTCTGTGAGATGAATTAACAGAACACAAAGCAGTTTCTCAAGCTTCTTTTCAGTTTTATCTTAGGATATTTCCTTTTTCACCATAGCCTCTATGGGCTTCCAAATATCACTTGCAAATTCCACAAGAACAGTCTTAGCGAAAGGCTTCTTGAGGAAAGCTGTAACTCTGTGAGATGAATTAACAGAACACAAAGCAGTTTCTCAGAAACCTTCTTTTCAGTTTTTACTACCTCTGGGGCTTCCAAATATCACTTTGCAATTTGAACGAGAACAGCCTTAGCGAAAGGCGACTTGAAAGGAAAGCTGTAACTCTGTGAGATGAATTAACAGAACACAAAGAAGTTTCTCAGAAAGCTTCTTTCCAGTTTTTAACTGAAGATATTTCCTTTTTCACCATAGCCCTCTATGGGCTTCCAAATATCACTTTGCAAATTCCAGAAGAACAGTCTTAGCGAAAGGCTTCTTGAGGTGAAAGCTGTAACTCTGTGAGATGAATTAACAGAACACAAAGCAGTTTCTCAGAAACCTTCTTTTCAGTTTTTATCTTAGGATATTTCCTTTTCACCATAGCCTTCTATAGGCTTCCAAATATCACTTTGCAAATTGCAAAGGAACAGTCTTAGAGAAAGGCTTGTTGATGGAAAAGCTGTAACTCTGTGAGATGAATTAAGAGAACACAAACCAGTTTCTCAGAAACCTTCTTTAAAGTTTTTATCTTAGGATATTTCCTTTTTCACTATAGCCCACTATGGGCTTCCAAATATCACTTTCCAAATTCCACAAGAACAGTCTTAACGAAAGGCTTCTTGAGGAGAAAGCTGTAACTCTGTGATATGAATTAAGAGAACACAAAGGAGTTTCTCAGAAAGCTTCTTTCCAGTTTTTAACTGAAGATATTTCCTTTAACCTGAAGATATATGCTTTTCACCATAGCCCTCTATGGGCTTCCAAATATCACTTTGAAAATTCCACAAGAACAGTCTTAGCGAAAGGCTTCTTGAGCGGAGAGATGTAACACTGTGAGACTAATTAACAGAACACAAAGCAGTTTCTCAGAAAGCTTCTTTCCAATTTTTAACTGACGATATTTCCTTTTGCACCATAGCCCTCTATGGGCTTCCAAATATCAACTTGCAAATTACACAAGAACAGTCTTATTCAACGGCTTTTTGATGAGAAAGTTGTAACTCTGTGAGTTGAATTAAGAGAACACAAAGCAGTTTCACAGAAAGCTTCTTTTCAGTTTTTATCTTACGTTATTTCCTTTTTCATCGTAGCCCTCTATGTGCTTCCAAATATCACTTTGCAAATTGCACAAGAACAGTCTTAGCGAAAGGCTTCCTGAGTGGAACGCTGTAACTTTGTGAGATGAATTAACAGAACACAAAGCAGTTTCTCAGACAGCTTCTTTCCAGTTTAGCTGAAAGTATTTCCTTTTCCACCATTGTCCTCTATGGGCTTCCAAATATCACTTTGCAAATTCCACAAGAACAGTCTTGGCGAAAGGCTTCTTGAGGAAAGCTGTAACTCTGTGAGATTAATTAACAGAACACAAAGCAGTTTCTCAGAAAGCTTCTTTTCAGTTTTATCTTAGGATATTTCCTTTTCACCATAGCCCTCTATGGGCTTCCAAATATCACTTTCTAAATTCCACAAGAACAGTCTTAGCGAAAGGCTTCTTGAGGAAAGCTGTAACTCTGTGAGATTAATTAACAGAACACAAAGCAGTTTCTCAGAAAGCTTCTTTTCAGTTTTATCTTAGGATATTTCCTTTTCACCATAGCCCTCTATGGGCTTCCAAATATCACTTTGCAAATTACACAAGAACAGTCTTAGCGAAAGGCTTCTTGAAGGGAAAGCTGTAACTCTGTGAGATGAATTAACAGAACACAAAGTAGTTTCTCAGAAAGCTTCTTTCCAGTTTTTAACTGAAGATATTTCCTTTTTCACCATAGCCCTCTATGGGCTTCCAAATATCACTTTACAAATTCCACAAGAACAGTCTTAGCGAAAGGCTTCTTGAGGGGAAAGCTGTAACTCTGTGAGATGAATTAACAGAACACAAAGCAGTTTCTCAGAAAGCTTCTTTTCAGTTTTTATCTTAGGATATTTCCTTTTCACCATAGCCCTCTATGAGCTTCCAAATATCACTTTGCAAATTTCACAAGAACAGTCTTAGCGAAAGGCTTCTTGAGGGGAAAGCTGTAACTCTGTGAGATGAATTAAGAGAACACAAAGCAGTTTCTCAGAAAGCTTCTTTTCAGTTTTTATCTTAGGATATTTCCTTTTCACCATAGCCCTCTATGGGCTTCCAAATATCACTTTGCAAATTCCACAAGAACAGTCTTAGCGAAAGGCTTCTTGAGGGGAAAGCTGTAACTCTGTGATATGAATTAAGAGAACACAAAGCAATTTCTCAGAAAGCTTCTTTTCCGCTTTAAACTGAAGATATTTCCGCTTTAACCTGAAGATATATACTTTTTCACCATAGCCCTCTATGTGCTTCCAAATATCACTTTGCGAATTCCACAAGAACAGTCTTAGCGAAAGGCTTCTTGAGGGGAAAGCTGTAACTCTGGGAGATGAATTAACAGAACACAAAGCAGTTTCTCAGAAAGATTCTTTTCAGTTTTTAACTGAAGATACTTCCTTTTCCACCATAGACCTATACGGGCTTCCAAATATCACTTTGGAAATTCCACATGAACAGTCTGAGTGAACGGCTTGTTGAGGGGAAAGCAGTAACTCTGTGAGACTAATTAACAGAACACAAAGAAGTTTCTCAGAAAGCTTCTTTTCAGTTTTATCTTAGGATATTTCCTTTTCACCATAGCCTCTATGGGCTTCCAAATATCACTTTGCAAATTCCACAAGAACAGTCTTAGCGAAGGCTTCTTGAGGAAAGCTGTAACTCTGTTAGATGAATTAACAGAACACAAAGCAGTTTCTCAGAAAGCTTCTTTTCAGTTTTATCTTAGGATATTTCCTTTTTCACCATAGCCCTCTATGGGCTTCCAAATATCACTTTGCAAATTCCACAAGAACAGTCTTAGAGAAAGGCTTCTTGAGGAAAGCTGTAACTCTGTGAGATGAATTAACAGAACACAAAGCAGTTTCTCAGAAGCTTCTTTCCAGTTTTAACTGAAGATATTTCCTTTTTCACCATAGCCCTCTATGGGCTTCCAAATATCACTTTGCAAATTCCACAAGAACAGTCTTAGCGAAAGGCTTCTTGAGGGAAAGCTGTAACTCTGTGAGATGAATTAACAGAACACAAAGCAGTTTCTCAGAAAGCTTCTTTCCAGTTTTAACTGAAGATATTTCCTTTTCACCATAGCCTCTATGGGCTTCCAAATATCACCTTGCAAATTCCACAAGAACAGTCTTAGCGAAAGGCTTCTTGAGGGGAAAGCTGTAACTCTGTGAGATGAATTAACAGAACACAAAGAAGTTTCTCAGAAAGCTTCTTTTCAGTTTTATCTTAGGATATTTCCTTTTTCACCATAGCCCTCCATAAGCTTCCAAATATCACTTTGCAAATTCCACAAGAACAGTCTTAGCGAAGGCTTCTTGAGGGAAAGCTGTAACTCTGTGAGATGAATTAACAGAACACAAAGCAGTTTCTCAGAAAGCTTCTTTTCAGTTTTATCTTAGGATATTTCCTTTTCACCATAGCCCTCTATGGGCTTCCAAATATCACTTTGCAAATTCCACAAGAACAGTCTTAGAGAAAGGCTTCTTGAGGAAAGCTGTAACTCTGTGAGATGAATTAACAGAACACAAAGCAGTTTCTCAGAAAGCTTCTTTCCAGTTTTTAACGGAAGATATTTCCTTTTCACCATAGCCCTCTATGGGCTTCCAAATATCACTTTGCAAATTCCACAAGAACAGTCTTAGCGAAAGGCTTCTTGAGGAAAGCTGTAACTCTGTGAGATGAATTAACAGAACACAAAGCAGTTTCTCAGAAAGCTTCTTTCCAGTTTTTAACGGAAGATATTTCCTTTTCACCATAGCCCTCTATGGGCTTCCAAATATCACTTTGCAAATTCCACAAGAACAGTCTTAGTGAAAGGCTTCTTGAGGAAAGCTGTAACTCTGTGAGATGAATTAACAGAACACAAAGCAGTTTCTCAGAAAGCTTCTTTTCAGTTTTATCTTAGGATATTTCCTTTTCACCATAGCCCTCTATGGGCTTCCAAATATCACTTTACAAATTCCACAAGAACAGTCTTAGCGGAAGGCTTCTTGAATGGAAAGCTGTAACTCTGTGAGATTAATTAACAGAACACAAAGCAGATTCTCAGAAGCCTTCTTTTCAGTTTTATCTTAGGATATTTCCTTTTCACTATTGCCCTCTTTGGGCTTAAAATATCACTTTGCATATTAAACAAGAACAGTCTTAGTGAACGGCTTGTTGAGGGGAGAGCTGTACATCTGTGAGATGAATTAACAGAACACAAAGCAGTTTATCAGAAAGCTTCTTTCCAGTTTCTATGTGAGGACATTTCCTTTATCACTTTAGCCCCCTATGGGCTTCAGAATATCACTTTACAAATTCCACAAGAACAGTCTTAGCGGAAGGCTTCTTGAATGGAAAGCTGTAACTCTGTGAGATTAATTAACAGAACACAAAGCAGATTCTCAGAAGCCTTCTTTTCAGTTTTTATCTTAGGATATTTCCTTTTTCACTATTGCCCTCTTTGGGCTTAAAAATATCACTTTGCAAATTCCACAAGAACAGACTTAGCGAAAGGCTTCTTGAGGGGAAAGCTGTAACTCTGTGAGATGAATTAACAGAACACAAAGCAGTTTCTCAGAAATCTTCTTTCCAGTTTTTAACGGAAGATATTTCCTTATTCACCATAGCCCTCTAAGCGCTTCCAAATATCAGTTTGCAAATTCCACAAGAACAGTCTTGGCGAAAGGCTTCTTGAGGAGAAAGCTGTAACTCTGTGAGATGAATTAACAGAACACAAAGCAGATTCTCCAAAAGCTTCTTTTCAGTTTTTATCTTAGGATATTTCCTATTTCACCATAGCCCTCTATGGGCTTGAAATATCACTTTGCAAATTCCACAAGAACAGTCTTAGCGAAAGGCTTCTTGACGGGAAAGCTGTACCTCTGTGTGATGAATTAACAGAACACGAAGCAGTTTCTCAGAAATCTTCTTTCCAGTTTTTTGCGGAAGATATTTCCTTTTTCACCATAGCCCTCTATGGGCTTCCAAATATCACTTTGCAAATTCCACAAAAACAGTCTTAGTGAAAGGCTTCTTACAGGAAAGCTGTAACTCTGTGAGATAAATTAACAGAACACAAAGCAGCTTCTCAGAAAGCTTCTTTCCAGGTTTATACGGAAGATATTTCCTTTTTAACCATAGCCTTCTATGGGCTTCGAAATATCACTTTGCAAATTCCACAAGAACAGTCTTAGCGAAAGGCTTCTTCAGGGGAAAGCTTTAACTCTGTGAGTTGAATTAAGAGAACACAAAGCAGTTACTCAGAAAGTTTCTTTTCAGTTTTTATCTTAGGATATTTCCTTTTTCACCGAAGCCTCTTATGGGCTCCCAAATATCACTTTGCAAATTTCACAAGAACAGTCTTAACGAAAGGCTTCTTGAGGAGAATGCTGTAACTCTGTTAGATGAATTAACAGAACACAAAGCAGTTTCTCTGAAAACTTCTTTTCAGTTTTTATCTTAGGATATTTCCTTTTTCACCATAGCCCTCTATGGGCTTCCAAATATCACTTTGCAAATTCCACAAGAACAGTCTTAGCGAAAGGCTTCTGGAGGCGAAAGCTGTAACTCTGTCAGATGAATTAACAGAACACAAAGCTGTTTCTCAGAAAGCTTCTTTCCAGTTTTTAACGGAAGATATTTCCTTTTTCTCCATAGCCCTCTATGGGCTTTCAAATATCACTTTGCAAATTCCACAAGAACAGTCTTAGAGAAAGGCTTCTTGAGGAAAGCTGTAACTCTGTGAGATGAATTAACAGAACACAAAGCAGTTTCTCAAGCTTCTTTTCAGTTTTTATCTTAGGATATTTCCTTTTTAACCATAGCCTTCTATGGGCCGAAATATCACTTTGCAAATTCCACAAGAACAGTCTTAGCGAAAGGCTTCTTGAGGGGAAAGCTGTAACTCTGTGAGATGAATTAACAGAACACAAAGCAGTTTCTCAGAAAGCTTCTTTTCAGTTTTTATCTTAGGATATTTCCTTTTTCACCATAGCCCTCTATGGGCTCCCAAATATCACTTTGCAAATTCCACAAGAACAGTCTTAGCGAAAGGGTTCTTGAGGGCAAGCTGTAACTCTGTGAGATGAATTAACAGAACACAAAGCAGTTTCTCAGAAAGCTTCTTTTCAGTTTTTATCTTGGGATATTTCCTTTTTCACCATAGCCCTCTATGGGCTTCCAAATATCACTTTGCAAATTCCACAAGAACAGTCTTAGCGAAAGGCTTCTTGAGGAAGCTGTAACTCTGTGAGATGAATTAACAGAACACAAAGCTGTTTCTCAGAAAGCTTCTTTCCAGTTTTTAACGGAAGATATTTCCTTTTTCTCCATAGCCCTCTATGGGCTTTCAAATATCACTTTGTAAATTGCACAAGAACCCTATTATCGAAAGGCTTCTTGCGGGGAAAGCTGTGACTATGTGAGATTAATTAACACAACACACTTCAGTTTATCAGAGAGCTTCTTTCTAGTACATAACGGAAGATATTTCCTTTTTCACCATAGCCCTCTATTGTCTTCCAAATATCACTTTGCAAATTCCACAAGAACAGTCTTAGCGAAAGGGTTCTTGAGGGGCAAGCTGTAACTCTGTGAGATGAATTAACACAACAAAAAGCAGTATCTCAGGAAGCTTCTTTCCAGTTTTTAACGAAAGATATTTCCTTGTTAACCATAGCCTTCTATGGTCTTCCAAATATCACTTTGCAAATTCCACAGGAACAGTCTTAGAGAAAGGCTTCTTGAGGGGAAAGCTGTAACTCTGTGAGACGACTTAACAGAACACAGAGCAATTCCTCAGAAAGCTTCTTTTCCGTTATTATCTCAGGATATTTCCTTTTTCACCGTAGCCTCATATGGGTTTCCAAATATCACTTTGCAAATTTCACAAGAACGGTCTTAGCAAAAGGCTTTTTGAGAGAAAAGCTGTAACTCTGTGAGATCAACTAAGAGAACACGAAGCTGTTTCTCAGAAACCTTCTATTCAGTTTTTATCTTAGGATATTTCCTTGTTCACCATAGCCCTCTATTGGCTTCCAAATATCACTTTGCAAATTACACAAGAACAGTCTTACAGAAAGACTTGTTGAAGGGAAAGCTGTAACTCTGTGAGATGAATTAACAGAACACAAAGCAGTTTCTCAGAAAGCTTCTTTCCAGTTTTTAACGGAAGATATTTCCTTTTTCCCCATAACGCTCTATTTGCTTACAAATATCACTTTGCAAATTCCACAAGAACTGTCTTAGCCAAAGGCTTTTTGAGGGGAAAGTGGTAGCTCTGTGAGACGAATTAACAGAACACAAAGCAGTTTCTCAAGCTTCTTTTCCGTTATTATCTCAGGATATTTCCTTTTTCGCCATAGCCCTCTATGGGCTTCCAAATATCACTTGGCAAATTACACAAGAACAGTCTTAGCGAAAGGCTACTTGAGAGGAAAGCTGTAACTCTGTGAGATGAATTAGCAGAAAACAGAGCAGTTCCTCAGAAACCTCTTTCCAGTTTTTAACGTAAGATATTTCCTTGTTCACCATAGCCTCTATGGGCTTCCAAATATCACTTTGCAAATTCCACAAGAACAGTCTTAGAGAAAGGCTTCTTGAGGAAAGCTGTAACTCTGTGAGATGAATTAACAGAACACAAGCTGTTTCTCAGAAACCTTCTTTTCAGTTTTTATCTTAGGATATTTCCTTTTTCAACATAGCCCTCTATGAGCTTCCAAATATCACTTTGCAAATTCCACAAGAACAGTCTTACAGAAAGACTTGTTGAAGAAAGCTGTAACTCTGTGAGATGAATTAACAGAACACAAAGCAATTTCTCAAGCTTCTTTTCAGTTTTTATCTTAGGATATTTCTTTTTCATCATAGTCCTCTAAGGGCTTCCAAATCTCACTTTGCAAATTCCACAAGAACTGTCTTAGCGAAAAGGCCTCTTGAGGGAAAGCTGTAACTCTGTGAGATAAATTAACAGAACACAAAGCAGTTTCTCAAGCTTCTTTCCAGTTTTAACTGAAGATATTTCCTTTTTCCCCATAACGCTCTATTTGCTTACAAATATCACTTTGCAAATTCCACAAGAACTGTCTTAGCCAAAGGCTTTTTTAGGGGAAAGTGGTAGCTCTGTGAGACGAATTAACAGAACACAAAGCAGTTTCTCAGAAAGCTTCTTTCCAGTTTTTAACGGACGATACTTCCTTTTTCGCCATAGCCCTCTATGGGCTTCCAAATATCACTTGGCAAATTACACAAGAACAGTCTTAGCGAAAGGCTACTTGAGAGGAAAGCTGTAACTCTGTGAGATGAATTAGCAGAAAACAGAGCAGTTCCTCAGAAACCTCTTTCCAGTTTTTAACGTAAGATATTTCCTTGTTCACCATAGCCCTCTATGGGCTTCCAAATATCACTTTGCAAATTCCACAAGAACATTCTTAGGGAAAGGTTTCTTGAGGGGAAAGCTGTAACTCTGTGAGATGAATTAACAGAACACGAAGCTGTTTCTCAGAAACCTTCTTTTCAGTTTATATCTTAGGATATTTCCTTTTTCAACATAGCCCTCTATGAGCTTCCAAATATCACTTTGCAAATTCCACAAGAACAATCTTAGCGAAAGGCTTCTTCAAGAGAAAGCTGTAACTCTGTGAGATGAATTAACAGAACACAAAGCAATTTCTCAGAAAGCTTCTTTTCAGTTTTTATCTTAGGATATTTCTTTTTTCATCATAGTCCTCTAAGGGCTTCCAAATCTCACTTTGCAAATTCCACAAGAACTGTCTTAGCGAAAGGCCTCTTGAGGGGAAAGCTGTAACTCTGTGAGATAAATTAACAGAACCAAAAGCAGTTTCGAAAAAGCTTCTTTCCAGTTTTTAACGGAAGATATTTCCTTTTTCACCATAGCCCTCTATGGGCTTCCAAATATCACTTTGCAAATTCCACAAGAACAGTCTTAGAGAAAGGCTTTTTGAAGAGGAAGTTGTAACTCTGTGAGATGAATTAACAGAACACAAAGCAGTCTCTCAGAAAGCTTCTTTCCAGTTTTTAACGGAAGATATTTCCCTTTTCACCATAGCTCTCTAGGGCTTCCAAATATCACTTTGCATATTCCACAAGAGCAGTCTTAGCGAAAGACTTTTTGAGGGGAAAACTGTAACTCTGTGAGATGAATTAAGAGAACACAAAGCAGTTTCTCAGAAAGCTTCTTTCCAGTTTTTAACGGAAGATATTTCCTTTTTTCCCATAGCCCTCTATGGGTTTCCAAATATCACATTTCAAATTCCACAAGAACAGTCTTAGCATAAGGCTTCCTGAGGGGAAAGCTGTGACACTGTGAGAAGAATTAAGAGAAAACAAAGCAGTTTCTCAAAAGTTTCTTTCCATTTTTTAACGGCAGATATTTCCTTTTTCACCATAGCCCTCTATGGGCTTCCAAATATCACTTTGCAAGTTCCATAAGAACAGTCTTAGCGAAAGGCTTCTCGAGGAAAAAGCTGTAACACTCTGAGATGAATTAACAGAACAAAAAGCGGTTTCCCGGAAAGCCTCTTTCCAGTATTTAATGGAAGATATTTCCTTGTTCACCATAGCCCTCTATAGGCTTCCAAATATCACTTTGGAAATTTAACAAGAACAGTCTTAGAGAAAACCTTCATGGAGGGAAAGCTGTAATTCTGTGAGATGAATTAACAGAACACAAAGCAGTTTCTCAGAAAGCTTCTTTCCAGTTTTTACCAGAAGATATTTCCTTTTCACCATAGTTCTCTATTTGCTTCCGAATATCACCTTGCAAATTCCAAAGAACCATCTTAGCGAAAGGCTTCTCGAGGAAAAAGCTGTAACACTCTGAGATGAATTAACAGAACAAAAAGCGGTTTCCCGGAAAGCCTCTTTCCAGTATTTAATGGAAGATATTTCCTTGTTCACCATAGCCCTCTATAGGCTTCCAAATATCACTTTGGAAATTTAACAAGAACAGTCTTAGAGAAAACCTTCATGGAGGGAAAGCTGTAATTCTGTGAGATGAATTAACAGAACACAAAGCAGTTTCTCAGAAAGCTTCTTTCCAGTTTTTACCAGAAGATATTTCCTTTTTCACCATAGTTCTCTATTTGCTTCCGAATATCACCTTGCAAATTCCAAAAGAACCATCTTAGCGAAAGGTTTCTTGAGGTAAATGCTGTAACTCTGTGATATGAATTAAGAGAACACAAAGCAGTTTCTCAGAAAGCTTCTTTAGAGTTTTTAACTGAAGATATTTCCTTTTTCAACATAGCCCTCTATGGGCTTCCAAATATCACTTTGCAAACTCCACAAAAACAGTCTTAGCGAAAGGTTTCTTAAAGAGAAAGGTGTAACACTGTGACATGAATGAAGAGAAAACAAAGCAGTTTCTCAGAAAACTTCTTTCCTGTTTTTAATGGAAGTGTTTCCTTGTTTACCATAGCCCTCTATGAGCTTCCAAATATCACTTTGCAAATTACAGAAGAACAGTCTTAGTGAAAGGCTTCTTCAGGGGAAAGCTGTAACTCTGTGAGATGAATGAAGAGAAAACAAAGCAATTTCTCCGAAAGCTTTTTTCCAGTTTTTAACGGAAGATATTTCCTTGTTCACAATAGCCCTTATGGGCTTCCAAATATCACTTTGCAAATTCCACAAGAAGAGTCTTAGCGAATGGCTTCTTGAGAAGAAAGCTGTAACACTGTGAGATTAATTAACATAACACAAAGCAGTTTGTCAGAAAGCTTCTTTTCTGTTTTTATCTTAGGATATTTCCTTTTTCCCCTTAGCCTCCTCTTTGCTCCAAATATCATTTGGCAAAATTCAGAAGAACAGTCTTAGCGAAAGGCTTCTTGAGGGGAAAGCTGTAACTCTTGAGATGATTTAACAGAACGCAAAGCAGTTTCTCAGAAAGCTTCTTTCCAGATTTTAACGGAAGATATTTCCTTTTTCGCCATAGCCCTCTATGGGCTTCCCAATATCACTTTGCAAATTCCACAAGAAGAGTCTTAGCGAATGGCTTCTTGAGAAAGCTGTAACACTGTGAGATTAATTAACATAACACAAAGCAGTTTGTCAGAAAGCTTCTTTTCTGTTTTTATCTTAGGATATTTCCTTTTTCCCCTTAGCCTCCTCTTTGCTCCAAATATCATTTGGCAAAATTCAGAAGAACAGTCTTAGCGAAAGGCTTCTTGAGGGGAAAGCTGTAACTCTTGAGATGATTTAACAGAGCATAAAGCAGTTTCTCAAGCTTCTTTCCAGATTTTAACGGAAGATATTTCCTTTTTCGCCATAGCCCTCTATGGGCTTCCCAATATCACTTTGCAAATTCCACAAGAACAGACTTAGCGAAAGGATTTTTGAAGAGGAAGCTGTAACTCTGTGAGATGAACTAACAGAACACAAAGCAGTTTCTCAGAAAGCTACTTTTTAGATTTTATCTTAGGATATTTCCTTGTTCACCATAGCTATCTACGGGCTTCACAATATCACTTTGCAAATTCCACAAGAACAGTCTTAGCGAAAGGGTTTTTGAAGAGGAAGATGTAACTTTGTGAGTTGAATTAACAGAACACAAAGCAGTTTCTCAGAAAGCTTCTTTCCAGTTTTTAACGGAAGATATTTCCTTTTTCACCTTTGTCCTCTACGGTCTTCCAAATATCACTTTGAAATTCCACAAGAACAGTCTTATCGAAATACTTCTTGAGGCGAAAGCTGTAACTCTGTGAGATGAATTAACAGAACACAAAGCAGTTTCTCAGAAAGATTCTTTCCAGTTTTTAACGGAAGATATTACCCTTTTCACCATAGCCCTCTAGGGGTTCCAAATATCACTTTGCATATTCCACAAGAGCAGTCTTAGCGAAAGGCTTCTTGAGGGAAAAGTGTAACTTTGTGAGTTGAATTAACAGAACACAAAGCAGTTTCTCAGAAAGCTTCTTTCCAGTTTTTAACGGAAGATATTTCCTTTTTCACCTTTGTCCTCTACGGTCTTCCAAATATCACTTTGAAATTCCACAAGAACAGTCTTATCGAAATACTTCTTGAGGCGAAAGCTGTAACTCTGTGAGATGAATTAACAGAACACAAAGCAGTTTCTCAGAAAGATTCTTTCCAGTTTTTAACGGAAGATATTACCCTTTTCACCATAGCCCTCTAGGGGTTCCAAATATCACTTTGCATATTCCACAAGAGCAGTCTTAGCGAAAGGCTTCTTGAGGGGAAAAGTGTAACTCTGTGAGATGAATTAAGAGAACACAAAGCAGTTTCTCAGAAAGCCTCTTTCCCGTTTTTAACGGAAGATATTTCCTTTTTTCCAACAGCCCTCTATGGGTTTTCCTATATCACATTGCAAATTCCACAAGAACAGACTTAGCAAAAGGCTTCTTGAGGGGAAAGCTGTAACTCTGTGAGATGAATTAAGAGAAAACCAAGCAGGTTCTCAGAAAGTTTCTTTCCAGTTTTTAACGGAAGATATTTCCTTGTTCACCGTAGCCCTCTATTTGCTTCCAAATATCACTTTGCAAATTCCGCAAGAACAGTCTTAGCGAAAGGCTTCCAGAAGAGAATGCCGTAACTCAGTGAGATGAATTAGCAGAACACAAAGCAGTTTCTCAGAAAGTTTCTTTCCAGTTTTTAACGGAAGATATTTCCTTTTTCACCATACCCCTCTATGGGTTTCCAAATATCACTTTGCAATTTTCACAAGAACAATCTTAGCGAAAGGCTTCTTGAGGGAAAAGCTGTAACTCTGTGAGATGAATTAACAGAACAAAAAGCAGTTTCTCAGAAAGCTTCTTTCCAGTATTTAACGGAAAATATTTCCTTGTTCACCATAGCCATGTAAAGGCTTCCAAATATCACTTTGCCAATTCCACAAGAACAGCCTTAGCGAAAGGCTTCTTGAAGGGAAAGCTGTAACTATGTGAGATGAATGAAGAGAAAACAAAGCAGTTTCTCAGAAAGCTTTTTTCCAGTTTTTAACGGAAGATATTTCCTTTTTCTCAATAGCCCTCTCTGGGCTTGCAAATATCACTTTGCAAATTCCACAAGAACAGTCTTAGCGAAAGGCTTCTTGAGGTAAAAGCTGTAACTCTGTGCGATGAATTAAGAGAAAACAATGCAGTTTCTCAGAAAGCTTTTTTCCAGTTTTTAACGGAAGATATTTCCTTTTTCACCATAGCCCTCTATGGGATCCAAATATCACTTTCTAAATTCCACAAGAACAGTCTTAGCGATAGGCTTTTTGAGGGGAAAGCTGTAACACTCCGAGATGTATTAACAGAACACAAAGCAGTTTCTCAGAAAGCTTCTTTCCAGTTTTTAACGGAAGATATTTCCTTTTTCACCATAGCCCTCTACGGGCTTCTAAATATCACTTTGAAAATTCCACAAGAACAGTCTTAGCGAAAGACTTCTTCAGGGGAAAGCTGTAACTCTGTGAGATGAATTAACAGAACACAAAGCTATTTCTGAGAAACCTTCTTTTCAGTTTTAATCTTAGGATATTTCCTATTTCACCATAGCCCTCCATGGGCTTCCAAATATCACTTTGCAAATTCCACAAGAACAGTCTTAGCGAAAGGCTTCTGGATTAGGAAAGCTGTAACTGTGTGAGATGAATTAAGAGAACAGATAAAAGTTTCTCAGAAAGCTTCTTTTCAGTTTTTATCTCAGGATATTTCCTTTTTCAACGTAGCCCTCTATGGGCTTTCAAATGTCACATTGGAAATTCAACAAGAACAGTCTTAACGAAAGGCTTCTTGAGGGGAAAGCTGTAACTCTGTGGGATGAATTAACAGAACACAAAGAAGTTTCTCAGAAAGCTTCATGTCAGTTTTTATTTTAGGATATTTCCTTTTTCACCATAGCCCTCTAAAAACTTCCAAATATAACGTTGCAAATTCCACAAGAACAGTCTTAGCAAAGGCTTTCTGACTTGAAAGCTGTAACTCTGTGAGATGAATTAACAGAACACAAAGCAGTTTCTCAGAAAGCTTCTTTTCAGTTTTATCTCAGGATATTTCCTTTTTCAACGTAGCCCTCTATGGGCTTTCAAATGTCACATTGGAAATTCAACAAGAACAGTCTTAACGAAAGGCTTCTTGAGGGGAAAGCTGTAACTCTGTGGGATGAATTAACAGAACACAAAGAAGTTTCTCAGAAAGCTTCATGTCAGTTTTTATTTTAGGATATTTCCTTTTTCACCATAGCCCTCTAAAAACTTCCAAATATAACGTTGCAAATTCCACAAGAACAGTCTTAGCAAAAGGCTTTCTGACTTGAAAGCTGTAACTCTGTGAGATGAATTAACAGAACACAAAGCAGTTTCCGAGAAAGCTTCATTTCAGTTTTTATCTTAGGATATTTCCTTTTTCACCATAGCCCTCTATGGGCTTCCAAATGTCACTTTGCAAATTCCACAACAGAAGGCTTAGCGAAAGTATTCTTCAGGGGAAACTGTAACTCTGTGAGATGAATTAACAGAACAGAAAGCAGTTTCTCAGAAAGCTTCTTTGCAGTTTTTAACTGAAGATATTTCCTTTTTCACCATTGCTCTCTATGGTCTTCCAAATATCACTTTGCAAATTCCTCAAGAACAGTCTTAGCGAAAGGTGTCTTGAGGGGAAAGCTGTAACTCTGTAAGATGAATTAACATAACACAAAAAAGTTTCTCAGATAGCTTCTTTCCAGTTTTTAACGGAAGTAATATCCTTTTTCACAATAGCCCTCTATGGGCTTCCAAATATCACTTTGCAAATTCCAAAAGAACAGTGTTACCGAAAGGCTTCTTGAGGGGAAAGCAGTAACTCTGTGAGATGAATTAACAGAACACAAAGCAGTTTCTCAGAAAGCATCTTTCCAGTTTTTAACGGCAGATTTCAATGTTCACCATAGCCCTCTATGAGCTTCCAAATATCTCTTTGCAAATTCCACAAGAACCGTCTTAGCGAAAGGCTTCTTGAGGGTAAAGCTGTAACTATGTGAGATGAATTAGCAGAACACAAAGCAGTTTCTCAGAAAGCTTCTTTCCAGTTTTTAACGGAAGATATTAACTTTTTCACCATAGCCCTGTAAGGGCTTCTAAATATCACTTTGCAAATTCCACAAGAACAGTCGTAGCGAAAGGCTTCTTGAGGGGAAAGCTGCAACTCCGTGAGATGAATTAACAGAACACAAAGAAGTTTCTCAGAAAGCTTCTTTTCAGTTTTTATCTTAGGATATTTACTTTTTCATCATTGCCCTCTACGGGCTTCCAAATATCACATTGTAAATTCCACAAGAACAGTCTTAGCGAAAGACTACTTGAGGGGAAAGCTGTAACTCTGTGAGATGAATTAACAGAACACAAAGCAGTTTCTCAGAAAGCTTCTTCCCAGTTTTTAACAGAAGATATTTCGTTTTTCACCATAGCCCTCTATGGGCTCCCAAATATCACTTTGCAAATTCCACAAGAACAGTCTTAGAGAAAGGATTCTTGAGGGGAAAGCTGTAACTCTGTGAGATGAATTAACAGAACACAAAACAGTTTCTCAGAAAGTTTTCTTCCAGTTTATAACGGAAGATATTTCCTTTTCCACCATAGCCCTCTATGGGCTTCCAAATATCACTTTGCAAATTTCACAAGAACAGGGTTAACGAAAGGCTTCTCTAGGGGAAAGATGTAACTGTGTGAGATGAATTAGCGGAACACAAAGCAATTTCTCAGAAACCTTCTTTTCCGTTTTTATCTTAGGATATTTCATTTTTCACCATAGCCCTCTATGGGCTTCCAAATATCACTTTGAACACTCCGCAAGAACAGTCTCAGCGAAAGGATTCTTGAGGGGAAAGTGTAACTCTGTGAGATGAATTAACAGAACACAAAGCAGTTTCTTAGAAAGCTTCTTTCCAGATTTTAACAGAAGATACTTCATTTTTCACCATAGCCCTCTATGGGCTCCCAAATATCACTTTGCAAATTCCACAAGAACAGTCTCAGCGAAAGGATTCTTGAGGGAAAGCTGTAACTCTGTGAGATGAATTAACAGAACACAAAACAGTTTCTCAGAAAGTTTTCTTCCAGTTTATAACGGAAGATATTTCCTTTTCACCATAGCCCTCTATGGGCTTCCAAATATCACTTTGCAAATTTCACAAGAACAGGGTTAACGAAAGGCTTCTCTAGGGGAAAGATGTAACTGTGTGAGATGAATTAGCGGAACACAAAGCAATTTCTCAGAAACCTTCTTTTCCGTTTTTATCTTAGGATATTTCATTTTTCACCATAGCCCTCTATGGGCTTCCAAATATCACTTTGAACACTCCGCAAGAACAGTCTCAGCGAAAGGATTCTTGAGGGGAAAGTGTAACTCTGTGAGATGAATTAACAGAACACAAAGCAGTTTCTTAGAAAGCTTCTTTCCAGATTTTAACAGAAGATACTTCATTTTTCACCATAGCCCTCTATGGGCTCCAAAATATCACTTTGCAAATTCCACAAGAACAGTCTTAGCGAAAGGTTTCTTGAGGGGAAAGCTGTAACTTTGTGAGATGAATTAACAGAACACAAAGCAGTTTCTCAGATAGCTTCTTTACAGTTTTTAACGGAAGATATTTCCTTTTTCGCCATAGCCCTCAATGGGCTTCCAAATATCACTTTGCATATTCCAGAAGAACAGTCTTAGTGAAAGGTTTCTTGAGGGGAAAGCTGTAGCTCTGTGAGGTGAATTAACAGTACACAAAGAATTTTCTCAGAAAGCTTCTTTTCAGTTTTTATCTGATGATATTTCCTCTTTCACCATAGCCCTCTATGGGCTTCCAAATATCACTTTGCAAATTCCACAAGAACAGTCTTAGCGAAAGGCTTCTTGAGGGGAAAGCTGTAACTTTGTGAGATGAATTAACAGAACACAAAGCAGTTTCTCAGAAAGCTTCTTTCCAGTTTTTAACGGAAGATATTTCCTTTTTCACCTTAGCCTTCTACGGGCTTCCAAATACACTTTGCAAATTCCACAAGAACAGTCGTAGCGAAAGGCTTTTTCAGCGGAAAGCTGTAACTCTGTGAGATGAATTAAGAGAACACAAAGCAGTTTCTCAGAAAGCTTCTTTCCAGTTTTTAACGGAAGATATTTCCTTTTTCACCATAGCCCTCTATGGGCTTCTAAATATCACTTTGCAAATTTCACAAGAACAGTCTTAGCGAAAGGCTTCTTGAGGGGAAAGCTGTAACTCTGTGAGATTTATTCACAAAACTCGAAGAAGTTTCTCAGAAAGCTTCATTTCAGTTTTTGTCTTAGGATATTTCCTTTTTCACCATAGCCCTCTATGGGCTTCTAAATATCCCGTTGCAAATTCCACAAGAACAGTCTTAGCGAAAGGCTTCCTGAAGGGAAAGCTGTAACTCTGTGAGATGAATTAACAGAACACAAAGAAGTTTCCCAAAAGCTTCTTTTCTGTTTTTATCTTAGGATATTTCCTTTTTCACAGTATCCCTCTTTGGGCTTCCAAATATCACTTTGCAAATTCCACAAGAACAGTCTTAGCGAAAGGCTTCCTGAGGGGAAAGATGTAACTCTGTGAGATGAATTAACAGAACACAAAGCAGTTTCTCAGAAAGCTTCTTTCCAGTTTTTAACGGAAGATATTTCCTTTTTCACCATAGCCCTCTATGAGCTTCCAAATATCACTTTGTACATTCCACAAGAACAGTCTTAGCGAACGGCTTCTTTAGGGGAAAGCTATAACTCTGTGAGATGAATTAACGGAACACAAAGCAGGTTCTCAGAAAGCTTCTTTCCAGTTTTTAACGGAGATATTTCCTTTTCACAGTATCCCTCTTTGGGCTTCCAAATATCACTTTGCAAATTCCACAAGAACAGTCTTAGCGAAAGGCTTCCTGAGGGGAAAGATGTAACTCTGTGAGATGAATTAACAGAACACAAAGCAGTTTCTCAGAAAGCTTCTTTCCAGTTTTTAACGGAAGATATTTCCTTTTTCACCATAGCCCTCTATGAGCTTCCAAATATCACTTTGTACATTCCACAAGAACAGTCTTAGCGAACGGCTTCTTTAGGGGAAAGCTATAACTCTGTGAGATGAATTAACGGAACACAAAGCAGGTTCTCAGAAAGCTTCTTTCCAGTTTTTAACGGGAGATATTTCATTTTTCACCGTAGCCCTCTATGGGCTTCCAAATATCACTTTGCAAATTCCACAACAACAGTCTTAGCGAAAGTCTTCTTGAGGGGAAAGCTGTAACTTTGTGAGACGAATTAACAGAACACAAAGCAGTTTCTCAGATAGCGTCTTTCCAGTTTTTAACGTAAGATATATCCTTTTTCGTCATAGCCCCCTATAGGCTTCCAAATATCACTTTGCATATTCAAGAAGAACAGTCTTAGAGAAAGGCTTTTTGAGGGGAAAGCTGTAACTCTGTGAGGTGAATTAACAGTACACAAAGAATTTTCTCAGAAAGTTTCTTTTCAGTTTTTATCTTAGGATATTTCCTATTTCACCATAGCCCTCTACGGGCTTCCAAATATCATTTTGCAAATTGCACAAGAACAGTCTGTGCGAAAGGCTTCTTGAGGGGGAAAGCTGTAACTTTGTGAGATGAATTAACAGAACACAAAGCAGTTTCTCAGAAAGCTTCTTTCCAGTTTTTAACAGAAGATCTTTCGTTTTTCAACTAAGCCCTCTATTTGCTTCCAAATATCACTTTGCAAATTCCGCAAGAACAGTCTTAGCGAAAAGCTTTTTGAGCCGAAAGCTGTAACTCTGTGAGATGAATTAACAGAACACAAAGCAGTTTCTCAGAAAGCTTCTTTCTAGTTTTTAACAGAAGATATTTCCTTTTTCCCCATAGCCCTCTATGGGCTTCCAAATATCACTTTGCATTTTCCACAAGGACAGTCTTAGTGAAAGTCTTCTTGAAAGGAAAGCTCTGACTCTGTGAGATGAATTAACAGAACACAAAGCAGTTCCTCAGAAAGCTTCTTTCCAATATTTAACGGACGATATTTCCTTTTACACCATTGCCCTCTATGGTCTTCCAAATATCACCTTGCAAATTCCACAAGAACAGTCTTAGCGAAAGGCTTCTTGAGAAAGCTGTAACTTTGTGAGATGAATTAACAGAACACAAAGCAGTTTCTCAGAAAGCTTCTTTCCAGTTTTTAACAGAAGATATTTCCTTTTCACCATAGCCCTCTATGAGCTTCCAAATATCACTTTGCAAATTCATAAGAACAGTCTTAGCGAAAGGCTTTTTGAGGGGAAAGCTGTAACTCTGTGAGATGAATTAACAGAACACAAAGCAGTTTCTCAGAAAGCTTCTTTCTAGTTTTTAACAGAAGATATTTCCTTTTTCCCCATAGCCCTCTATGGGCTTCCAAATATCACTTTGCATTTTCCACAAGGACAGTCTTAGTGAAAGTCTTCTTGAAAGGAAAGCTCTGACTCTGTGAGATGAATTAACAGAACACAAAGCAGTTCCTCAGAAAGCTTCTTTCCAATATTTAACGGACGATATTTCCTTTTACACCATTGCCCTCTATGGTCTTCCAAATATCACCTTGCAAATTCCACAAGAACAGTCTTAGCGAAAGGCTTCTTGAGGGAAAGCTGTAACTCTGTGAGATGAATTAACAGAACACAAAGCAGTTTCTCTGAAAGTTTCCTTCCAGTTTTTAAAGGAAGATATTTCCTTTTTCAACATAGCCCTCTATGGGCATCCAAATATCACTTTGCAAATTCACAAGAACAGTCTTAGCGAAAGTCTTCTTGAGGAAAGCTGTAACTCTGTGAGATGAATTAACAGAACACAAAGCAGTTTCTCAGAAAGCTTCTTTTTCGGTTTTAACGGAAGATATTTCCTTTTCACCATAGCCCTCTATGGGCTTCTAAATATCACTTTGCAAGTTCCACAAGAACAGTCTTAGCGAAAGGCTTCTTGAGGGGAAGCTGTAACTTTGTGAGGTGAATTAACAGAACATAAAGCAGTTTCTCAGATAACTTCTTTCCAGTTTTAATGGAAGATATTTCCTCTTTCACCACAGCCCTCTATGGGCTTCCAAATATCACTTTGCAAATTCCACAACAACAGTCTTAGCGAAGGCTTCTTGAGGAAAGCTGTAACTCTGTGAGGTGAATTAACAAAACACAAAGAAGTTTCTCAGAAAGTTTCTTTTCAGTTTTTATCTTAGGATATTTCCTTTTCACAGTATCCCTCTTTGGGCTTCCAAATATCACTTTGCAAATTCCACAAGAACAGTCTTAGCGAAAGGCTTCTTGAGGGGAAGCTGTAACTCTGTGAGGTGAATTAACAGAACACAAAGCAGTTTCTCAGAAAGCTTCTTTCCAGTTTTTAACGGAAGATATTTCCTTTTCACCATTGCCCTCTATGGTCTTCCAAATATCACCTTGCAAATTCCACAAGAACAGTCTTAGCGAAAGGCTTCTTGAGGGAAAGCTGTAACTCTGTGAGATGAATTAACAGAACACAAAGCAGTTTCTCTGAAAGTTTCCTTCCAGTTTTTAAAGGAAGATATTTCCTTTTTCAACATAGCCCTCTATGGGCATCCAAATATCACTTTGCAAATTACCCAAGAACAGTTTTAGCGAAAGACTTCTTGGGGGGAAAGCTGTAACTCTGTGAGATGAATTGACAGAACACAAAGCAGTTTCTCAGAAAGCTTCTTTTTCGGTTTTTAACGGAAGATATTTCCTTTTTCACCATAGCCCTCTATGGGATTCTAAATATCACTTTGCAAGTTCCACAAGAACAGTCTTAGCGAAAGGCTTCTTGAGGGGGAAGCTGTAACTTTGTGAGGTGAATTAACAGAACATAAAGCAGTTTCTCAGATAACTTCTTTCCAGTTTTTAATGGAAGATATTTCCTCTTTCACCACAGCCCTCTATGGGCTTCCAAATGTCCCTTTTCAAACTAAACAATAACAGTCTCAGTGAAACGCTTCTTGAGGGGAAAGCTGTAACTCTGTGAGGTGAATTAACAAAACACAAAGAAGTTTCTCAGAAAGCTTCTTTTCAGTTTTTATCTCAGGATATTTCCTTTTCACCATAGCCCTCTCTGGGCTTCCAAATATCACTTTGCAAATTCCACAAGAACAGTCTTAGCGAAAGGCTTCTTGAGGGGAAAGCTGTAACTCTGTGAGGTGAATTATCAGAATACAAAGCAGTTTCTCAGACAGCTTCTTTCCAGTTTTTAACGGAAGATATTTCCTTTTTCACCATAGACCTCTAAGGGCTTCCAAGTATCACTTTGCAAATTCCACAAGAACAGTCTTAGCGAAAGTCTTCTTGAGGGGAAAGCTGTAACTCTGTAAGATGAATTAACAGAACACAAAGCAGCTTCTCAGAAAGCTTCATTTGAGTTTTTATCTTAGGATATTTCCTTTTTCTCCATAGCCCAGTATGGGCTTCCCAATATCACTTTGCCAATTCCACAAGAACAGTCTTAGCAAAAGGCTTCTTCAGGGGAAAGCTGTAACTCTGTGAGATGAATTAACAGAACACAAAGCAGTTTCTCAGAAAGCTTCTTTCCAGTTTTTAACGGAAGATATTTCCTTTTTCACCATAGCCCTCTATTGGCTTCCAAATATCACTTTGCAAATTCCGCAAAAACAGTCTTAGCGAAAGGCTTCTTGAGGGGAAAGCTGTAACTATGTGAGATGAATTAGGAGAACACAAAGAAGTTTCTCAGAAATCTTCATTTCAGTTTTTATCTTAGGATATTTCAATTTTCACCGTAGCCCCCTATGGACTTCCAAATATCACTTTGCCAATTCCACAAAAACAGTCCTAGCGAAAAGCTTCTTGAGGGGAAAGCTGTAACTGTGTAAGATGAATTAACAGAACACAAAGAAGTTTCTCATAAAGCTTCATTTCAGTTTTTGTCTTAGGATATTTCCTTTTTCAGCATAGCCCTCTACGGGCTTCCAAATATCACTTTGAAAATTCCAGAAGAACAGTCTTAGCGAAAGCCTTCTTGAGGGGAAAGCTGTAACTCTCTGAGATGAATTAAGAGAACACAAAGCAGTTTCTCAGAAAGCTTCCTTCCAGTTCTTAATGGAAGATATTTCCTTTTTCACCATAGCCCTCTATGGGCTTCAAAATATCACTTTGTAAATTCCACAAGAACACTCGTAGCGAAAGGCTTCTTGAGGGGATAGCTGTAACTGTGTGAGATGAATTAACAGAACACAAAGCGGTTTCGCAGAAAGATTCTTTCCAGTTTTTAACGGGACGTATTTCCTTTTTCACAATAGCCCTCTACGGGCTTCCAAATATCACTTTGGAAATTCCACAAGAGCAGTCTTAGCGAAAGCCTTCTTGAGGTGAAAGCTGTAACTCTATGAGATGAATTAACAGAACACAAAGCAGTTTCTCAGAAAGCTTCTTTTCAGTTTTTAACTTAGGATACTTCCTTTTTCACCTAGCCCTCAATGGGCTTCCAAGTATCACTTTGAAAATTCCACAAGAACAGTCTTAGCGAAAGGCTTCTTGAGGGAAAGCTGTAACTCTGTGAGATGAATTAACAGAACACAAAGCAGTTTCTCAGAAAGCTTCTTTACAGTTTTTAACGGAAGCTATTTCATTTACACCGTTGCCCACCATGCGCTTCCAAATATCACTTTGTAAACTCCACAAGAACACTCTTAGCGAAAGGTTTCTTGAGGCAAAACTGTAACTCTGTGAGATGAATTAACAGAACACAAACAAGTTTCTCAGAAAGCTTCATTTCAGTTTTATCTTAGGATATGTCCTTTTCACCGTGGCCCTCTATGGGCTTCCAAATATCACTTTGCAAATTCATAAAAACAGTAGGCGAAAGGCTTCTTGAGGGAAAGCTGTAGTCTCTGAGATGAATTAAGAGAACACAAAGCAGTTTCTCAGAAAGCTTCCTTCCAGTTCTTAATGGAAGATATTTCCTTTTTCACCATAGCCCTCTATGGGCTTCAAAATATCACTTTGTAAATTCCACAAGAACACTCGTAGCGAAAGGCTTCTTGAGGGGATAGCTGTAACTGTGTGAGATGAATTAACAGAACACAAAGCGGTTTCGCAGAAAGATTCTTTCCAGTTTTTAACGGGACGTATTTCCTTTTTCACAATAGCCCTCTACGGGCTTCCAAATATCACTTTGGAAATTCCACAAGAGCAGTCTTAGCGAAAGCCTTCTTGAGGTGAAAGCTGTAACTCTATGAGATGAATTAACAGAACACAAAGAAGTTTCTCAGAAAGCTTCTTTTCAGTTTTTAGCTTAGGATACTTCCTTTTTCACCCTAGCCCTCAATGGGCTTCCAAGTATCACTTTGAAAATTCCACAAGAACAGTCTCAGCGAAAGGTTCTTGACGGGAAAGCTGTAACTCTGTGAGATGAATTAACAGAACACAAAGCAGTTTCTCAGAAAGCTTCTTTACAGTTTTTAACGGAAGCTATTTCATTTTACACCGTTGCCCACCATGCGCTTCCAAATATCACTTTGTAAACTCCACAAGAACACTCTTAGCGAAAGGTTTCTTGAGGCAAAACTGTAACTCTGTGAGATGAATTAACAGAACACAAACAAGTTTCTCAGAAAGCTTCATTTCAGTTTTTATCTTAGGATATGTCCTTTTTCACCGTGGCCCTCTATGGGCTTCCAAATATCACTTTGCAAATTCCGCAAAAACAGTAAGAGCGAAAGGCTTCTTGAGGGGAAAGCTGTAGTCTGTGAGATGAATTAACAGAACACAAAGCAGTTTCTCAGAAAGTTTCTTTCCAGTTTTTAACAGAAGTTATTTCCTTTTTCACCATAGCCGTCTATGGGCTTCCAATATCACTTTGCAAATTCCACCAGAACAGTCTTAGCGAAAGGCTTCTTGAGGGGAAAGGTGTAACTCTGTGAGATGAATTAACAGAACACATAGAAGTTTCTTATAAAGCTTCATTTCAGTTTTTATCTTAGGATATTTCCTTTTTCACCATAGCCCTCTCTGGGCTTCCAAATATCACTTTGCAAATTCCACAAGAACAGTCTTAGCGAAAGGTTTCTTGAGGGGAAAGCTGTAACTCTGTGACATGAATTAACAGAACACAAAGCAGTTTCTCAGAAAGCTCATTTCAGTTTTTATCTTAGGATATTTCCTTTTTCACCATAGCCCTCTATGGGCTTCCAAATATCCCTTTTCAAATTCCAGAAGAACAGTCATAGCGAAAAGTTTCTTGAGGGGAAAGCTGTAACTCTGTGAGATGAATTAACAGAACACAAAGCAGTTTCTCAGAAAGCTTTCCAGTTTTTAACGGAAGATATTTCCTTTTCCTCGTAGCCCTCTATGGGCTTCCAATATCACTTTGCAAATTCCGCAAAAACAGTCATAGCGAAAGGATTCTTGAGGGGAAGCTGTAACTCCGTGAGATGAATTAACAGAGCACAAAGCAGTTTCTCAGAAAGCTTCTTTCCAGTTTTTAACAGAAGATATTTCCTTTTTCAGCATAGCCCTTTATGGACTTCCATGTATCACTTTGCAAATTCCACAAGAACAGTCTTAGCGAAAGACTTGTTGAGGGGAAAGATGTAACTCTGTGAGATGAATTAACAGAACACAAAGAAGTTTCTCAGAAAGCTTCATTTCAGTTTTTATCTTAGGATATTTCCATTTTCACCGTAGAACTCTATGGACTTCCAAATATCACTTTGCAAATTACACAAGAACAATCTTAGCGATAGGCTTCTTGAGAGGAAAGCTGTAAGTCTGTGAGCTGAATTAACAGAACACAAAGCAGTTTGTCAGAAAGCTTCATTTCAGTTTTTATCTTAGGATATCTCCTTTTTCACCATAGCCCTCTATGGGCTTCCAAATATCCCTTTGCAAATTCCAGAAGAACAGTCATAGCGAAAGGCTTCTGGAGGGTAAAGCTGTAACTCTGTGAGATGAATTAACAGAACACAAAGCAGTTTCTCAGAAAGCTTCTTTCCAGTTTTTAAGGGAAGATATTTCATTTTACACCATGGCCCACTATGGGCTTCCAATTATCACTTTGCAAATTCCACAAAAACAGTCTTAGCGAAAGTTTCCTGGAGGCGAAACTGTAACTCTGTGAGATGAATTAACAGAACACAAAGAAGTTTCTCAGAGAGCTTCATTTCAGTTTTTATCTTAGGATATCTCCTTTTCACCATAGCCCTCTATGGGCTTCCAAATATCACTTTGCAAATTCCACAAGAACAGTCTTAGCGAAAGTTTCCTGGAGGCGAAACTGTAACTCTGTGAGATGAATTAACAGAACACAAAGCAGTTTCTCAGAAAGCTTCTTTCCAGTTTTTAAGGGAAGATATTTCATTTTACACCATGGCCCACTATGGGCTTCCAATTATCACTTTGCAAATTCCACAAAAACAGTCTTAGCGAAAGTTTCCTGGAGGCGAAACTGTAACTCTGTGAGATGAATTAACAGAACACAAAGAAGTTTCTCAGAGAGCTTCATTTCAGTTTTTATCTTAGGATATTTCCTTTTTCACCGTAGCCCTCTGTGGGCTTCCAAATATCACTTTGCAAATTCCGCAAAAACAGTCATAGCGAAAGGCTTCTTGAGGGGAAACCTGTAACTCTGTGAGATGAATTAACACAACACAAAGCAGTTTCTCAGAAAGCTTCGTTCCAGTTTTTAACGGAAGATATTTCCTTTTTCACCATAGCCCTCTATGGGCTTCCATATATCACTTTGCAAATTCCACAAGAACAGTATTAGTGAAAGGCTTCTTGAGTGGAAAGCTGTAACGCTGTGAGATGAATTAACAGAACACAAAGCAGTTTCTCAGAAAGCTTCATTTCAGTTTTATCTTAGGATATTTCCTTTTCACCATAGCCCTCTATGGGCTTCCAAATATCCTTTGCAAATTCCAGAAGAACAGTCATAGCGAAAGGCTTCTTGAGGAAAGCTGTAACTCTGTGAGATGAATTAACAGAACACAAAGCAGTTTCTCAAGCTTCTTTCCAGTTTTTAACGGAAGATATTTCATTTTACACCATAGCCCTCTATGGGCTTCCAATTATCACTTTGCAAATTCCACAAGAACAGTCTTAGCGAAAGTCTTCTTGAGGGAAAGCTGTAACTCTGTGAGATGAATTAACAGAACACAAAGAAGTTTCTCAGAAAGCTTCATTTCAGTTTTATCTTAGGATATTTCCTTTTCACCATAGCCCTCTCTGGGCTTCCAAATATCACTTTGCAAATTCCAGAAGAACAGTCATAGCGAAAGGCTTCTTGAGGAAAGCTGTAACTCTGTGAGATGAATTAACAGAACACAAAGCAGTTTCTCAGAAAGCTTCTTTCCAGTTTTTAACGGAAGATATTTCCTTTTCACCATAGCCCTCTATGGGCTTCCAAATATCACTTTGCAAATTCCACAAGAACAGTCTTAGTGAAAGGCTTCTTGAGGGAAAGCTGTAACTCTGTGAGATGAATTAACAGAACACAAAGCAGTTTCTCAGAAAGCTTCTTTCCAGTTTTTAACAGAAGATATTTCCTTTTTCTCCATAGCCCTCTATGGGCTCCCAAATATCACTTTGCAAATTCCACAAGAACAGTCTTAGCAAAAGGCTTCTTGAGGAAAGCTGTAACTCTGTGAGATGAATTATCAGAATACAAAGCAGTTTCTCAGAAAGTTTCTTTCCAGTTTTTAACGGAAGATATTTCATTTTACACCATAGCCCACTATGGGTTTCCAAATATCACTTTGCAAATTCCACAAGAACAGTCTTAGCGAAAGGCTTCTTGAGGGGAAAGTTGTAACTCTGTGAGATGAATTAACAGAACACAAAGCAGTTTCTCAGAAAGCTTCTTTCCAGTTTTTAACGGAAGATATTTCCTTTTCACCATAGCCCTCTCTGGGCTTCCAAATATCACTTTGAAAATTCCACAAGAACAGTCTTAGCGAAAGCCTTCTTGAGGGGAAAGCTGTAACTCTGTGAGATGAATTAACAGAACACAAAGCAGTTTCTCAGAAAGCTTCTTTCCAGTTTTTAAAGGGACATATTTCCTTTTTCACTATATCCCTCTACGGGCTTCCAAATATCACTTTGAAAATTCCACATGAGCAGACTTAGCGAAAGCCTTCTTGAGGGGAAAGCTGTAACTCTATGAGATGAATTAACAGAACACAAGGAAGTTTCTCAGAAAGCTTCTTTTCAGTTTCTATCTTAGGATATTTCCTTATTCACCATAGCCCTCTAGGGGCTTCCAAATATCCCTTTGCAAATTCCAGAAGAACAGTCATAGCGAAAGGCTTCGTGAGGGGTAAGCTGTAACTCTGTGAGAGGAATTAACAGAACACAAAGCAGTTTCTCAGAAAGCTTCTTTCCTGTTTTTAACGGAAGATATTTCATTTTACATCATAGGCCACTATGGGCTTCCAAATATCACTTTGAAAATTCCACAAGAACAGTCTAAGCGAAAGGTTTCTTGAGGCGACACTGTAACTCTGTGAGATGAATTAACAGAACACAAACAAGTTTCTCAGAAAGCTTCATTACAGTTTTTATCTTAGGATATGTCCTTTTTCACCGTAGCCCTCTATGGGCTTCCAAATATCACTTTGCAAATTCCGCAAAAACAGTCATAGCGAAAGGCTTCTTGAGGGGAAAGCTGTAACTCTGTGCGATGAATTAACAGAACAGAAAGAGGTTTCTTAGAAAGCTTCTTTCCAGTATTTAACAGAAGATATTTCCTTTTTTACCTTAGCCCTCTATGCGCTTCCAAGTATCACTTTGCAAATTCCACCAGAACAGTCTTAGCGAAAGGCTTCTTGAGGGGAAAGATGTAACTCTGTAAGATGAATTAACAGAACACAACAAAGTTTCTTATAAAGCTTCATTTCAGTTTTTATCTTAGGATATTTCCTTTTTCACCATAGCCCTCCCTGGGCTTCCAAATATCACTTTGCAAATTCCACAAGAACAGTCTTAGCGAAAGGATTCTTGAGGGGAAAGCTGTAACTCTGTGACATGAATTAACAGAACACAAAGCAGTTTCTCAGAAAGCTTCATTTCACTTTTTACCTTAGGATATTTCCTTTTTCACCATAGCCCTCTATGGGCTTCCAAATATCCCTTTTCAAACTCCACAAGAACAGTCATTGCAAAAAGCTTCTTGAGGGGAAAGCTGTAACTCTGTGAGATGAATTAATAGAACACAAAGCAGTTTCTCAGAAAGCTTCTTTCAAGTTTTTAACGGAAGATATTTCATTTTACACCATAGCCCACTATGAGCTTCCAAATATCACTTTACAAATTCCGTAAAAACAGTCATAGCGAAAGGCTTCTTGAGGGGAAAGCTGGAACTCTGTGAGATGAATTAACAGAACACAAAGCAGTTTCTCAGACAGCTTCTTTCCAGTTTTTAATAGAAGATATTTCCTTTTTTACCATAGCCCTTTATGGGCTTCCAAGTATCACTTTGCAAATTCCACAAGAACAGTCTTAGCGAAAGGCTTCTGGAGGAGGAAGCTGTAACTCTGTGAGATGAATTAACAGAACACAAAGCAGTCTCTCAGAAAGCTTCTTTCCAGTTTTTAACGGAAGATTTCAATGTTCACCATAGCCCTCTATGGGTTTCCAAATATCACTTTGCAAATTCCACAACAACAGTCTTAGCGATAGGCTTCTTGAGGGGAAAGCTGTAACTCTGTGAGATGAATTAACAGAACACAGAGAAGTTTCACATAAAGCTTCATTTCAGTTTTTATCTTAGGTTATTTCCTTTTTCACCAGGCCCTCAATGGGCTTCCAAATATCACTTTGCAAATTCCACAAGAATAGTCTTAGCGAAAGTCTTCTTGAGGCGAAAGCTGTGACTCTGTGAGATGAATTAACAGAACACAAAGAAGTTTCTCAGAAAGCTTCTTTCCAGTTTTTAAAGGAAGATATTTCCTTTTTCACCACAGCCCTCTATGGGCTTCCAAATATCACTTTGCACATTCCACAACAACAGTCTTAGCGAAAGGCTTCTTGAGGGAAAGCTGTAACTCTGTGAGATGAATTAACAGAACACAAAGCAGTTTCTCAGAAAGCTTCTTTTCAGTTTTTATCTTAGGTTATTTCCTTTTCACCAGGCCCTCAATGGGCTTCCAAATATCACTTTGCAAATTCCACAAGAACAGTCTTAGCGAAAGGCTTCTTGAGGGAAAGCTGTAACTCTGTGAGATGAATTAACAGAACACAAAGCAGTTTCTCAGAAAGCTTCTTTCCAGTTTTTAAAGGAAGATATTTCCTTTTTCACCACAGCCCTCTATGGGCTTCCAAATATCACTTTGCACATTCCACAAGAACAGTCTTAGCGAAAGACTTCTTGAGGGGAAAGCTGTAACTCTGTGAGATGAATTAACAGAACACAAAGTAGTTTCTCAGGAAGCTTCTTTCCAGTTTTTTACGGAAGATATTTTCTTTTTCACCATAGACCTCTAAAGACTTCTAAATATCACTTTGCAAATTCTACAAGAACAGTCTTAGTGAAAGTCTTATTGAGTGGGAAGCTGTAACTCTGTGAGATGAATTAACAGAACACAAAGCAGTTTCTCAGAAAGCTTCTTTCCAGTTTTTAACTGAAGATATTTCCTTTTTCCCCATAGCCCTCTGTAGGCTTCCAAGTATCACTTTGCAAAATCCACTAGAACAGTCTTAGCGAAAGGCTTCTTGAGGGGAAAGCTGTAACTCTGTGAGATGAATTAACAGAACACAAAGCAGTTTCTCAGAAAGCTTCATTTCAGTTTTTATGTTAGGATATTTCCTTTTTCACCATAGCCCTCTATGGGCTTCCAAATGTCACTTTGCAAATTCCACAAGAACAGTCTTAGCGAAAGGCTTCTTGAGGGAAAACTGTAACTCTGTGAGATGAATTAACAGAACACAAAGCAGTTTCTCAGAAAGCTTCTTTCCAGTTTTACAGAAGATATTTCCTTTTCACCATAGCCCTCTATGGGCTTCCAAATATCACTTTGCAAATTCCACAAGAACAGTCTTAACGAAGGCTTCTTGAAAGGAAAGCTGTAACTCTGTGAGATGAATTAACAGAACACAAAGAAGTTTCTCAGAGAGCTTCTTTTCAGTTTTATCTTAGGATATTTCCGTTTTCACCATAGCCCTCTATGGGCTTCCAAATGTCACTTTGCAAATTCCACAAGAACAGTCTTAGCGAAAGGCTTCTTGAGGAAAACTGTAAGACTGTGACATGAATTAACAGAACACAAAGAAGTTTCTCAGAAAGCTTCTTTCCAGTTTTACAGAAGATATTTCCTTTTCACCATAAACCTATATGGGCCTCTAAATATCACTTTGCAAATTCCACAAGAACAGTCTTAGCGAAGGCTTCTTGAGAGGAAAGCTGTAACTCTGTGAGATGAATTAACAGAACACAAAGAAGTTTCTCAGAGAGCTTCTTTTCAGTTTTATCTTAGGATATTTCCGTTTTCACCATAGCCCTCTATGGGCTTCCAAATGTCACTTTGCAAATTCCACAAGAACAGTCTTAGCGAAAGGCTTCTTGAGGGAAAACTGTAAGACTGTGACATGAATTAACAGAACACAAAGAAGTTTCTCAGAAAGCTTCTTTCCAGTTTTTTACAGAAGATATTTCCTTTTTCACCATAAACCTATATGGGCCTCTAAATATCACTTTGCAAATTCCACAAGAACAGTCTTAACGAAAGGCTTCTTGAAAGGAAAGCTGTAACTCTGTGAGATGAATTAACAGAACACAAAGAAGTTTCTCAGAGAGCTTCTTTTCAGTTTTTATCTTAGGATATTTCCGTTTTCACGATAGTCCTCTAAGGGATTCCAAATATCACTTTGCAAATTCCACAAGAACAGTCTTAGCAAAAGGCTTCTTGAGGGGAAAGCTGTAACTCTCTGAGATGAATTAACAGAACACAAAGCAGTTTCTCAGAATGCTTCTTCCCAGTTTTTAGCAGAAGATATTTCGTTTTTCACCATAGCCCTCTATGGGCTCCCAAATATCACTTTTTAAATTCCACAAGAACAGTCTTAGCGAAAGGCTTCTTGAGGGGAGAGCTGTAGCTTTGTGAGGTGAATTAACAGAACACGAAACAGTTTCTCAGAAAGGTTCTTTCCAGATTTTAACTGAAGATATTTCCTTTTACACCATAGCCCACTATGGGCTTCCAAATATCACTTTGCAAATTCCAGAGGAACAGTCTAAGCGAAAGTGTTCTCGAAGGGAAAACTGTAACTCTGTGAGATGAATTAACAGAACACAAAGCAGCTTCTCAGAAAGTTTCTTTCCAGTTTTTAACAGAAGATATTTCCTTTTTCACCATAGCCCTCTTGGTGTTCTAAATATCACTTTGCAAATTCCACAAGAACAGTCTTAGCGAAAGGGTTCTTGAGGGGAGAGCTGTTACTCTGTGAGATGAATTAACAGAACACAAAGAAGTTTCTCAGAAAGCTTCATTTCAGTTTTTATCTTAGGATATTCCCTTTTTCACCATAGCCCTCTATGGACTTCCAAATATCACTTTGCAAATTCCACAAGAACAGTCTAGCGAATGGTTTCTGGAGAGGAAAGCTGTAACTCTGTGGGATGAATTAACAGAACACAAAGAAGATTTTCAGAAAGCTTCTTTTCAGTTTTTATCTTAGGATATTTCCTTTTTCACCATAGCCTTCTATGAGCTTCCAAATATCACTTTGCAAATTGCACAAGAACAGTCTTAGCGAAAGGCTTCTTGATTGGAAAGCTGTAACTCTGTGAGATGAATTAATAGAACACAAAGCAATTTCTCAAAAAACTTCTTCCCAGTTTTTTACAGAAGATACTTCGACATTCACCATAGCCCTCTATGGGCTCCCAAATATCACTTTGCAAATTCCACAAGAACAGTCTTAGCGAAAGGCTTCTTGAAGGGGAATCTGCAACTCTGTGTGATGAATTAACAGAACACAAAGCAGTTTCCCTGAAAGCTTCTTTGCAGTTTTTAACTGAAGATCTATCCTTTTTCACCGTAGCCCTCTATGGGCTTCTATATATCACTTTGCAAATTCCAGAAGAACAGTCTTAGCGAAAGGCTTCCTGAGGGGAAAGCTGTAACTGTGTGATATGAATTAGCAGAACACAAAGCAGTTTCTCAGAAAGCTTCATTTCAGTTTTTATGTTAGGATATTTCCTTTTTCACCATACCCCTCTATGGACTTCAAATTATCACTTTGAAATTCCACAAGAACAGTCTTAGCGAAAGGCTTCTTGAGGGGAAATCTGTAACTCTATGAGATGAATTAACAGAACACAAAGCAGTTTCTCAGAAAGCTTCTTCCCAGTTTTTAACAGAAGATATTTCGTTTTTCACCATAGCCCTCTATGGGCTCCCAAATATCACTTTGCAAATTCAACAATAACAGTCTTAGCGAAAGCCTTTTTGAGGGCAAAGCTGTAACTCTGTGAGATGAATTAACAGAACACAAAGCAATTTGTCAGAAAGCTTCTTTCCAGTTTTTAACGGAAGATATTTCCTTTTTCAACATATCCCTCTTTGGGCTTCCAAATATCACTTTGCAAATTCCATAAGAACAGTCGTAGCGAAAGGCTTCTTGAGGGAAAAGCTGTAACTCTGTGAGATGAATTAACAGAACACAAAGGAGTTTGTCAGATAGCTTCTTTCCAGTTTTTAACGGAAGATATTTCCTTTTTCACCATAGCCCTCTAGCGGTTCTAAATGTCACTTTGCAAATTCCACAAGAACAGTCTGAGCGAAAGGCTTCTTGAAAGGAAAGCTGTAACTCTGTGAGATGAATTAACAGAACACAAAGAAGTTTCTCAGAAAGCTTCATTTCAGTTTTTATCTTAGGATATTTCCTTTTTCACCATAGCCCTGTGTGGACTTCCAAATATCACTTTGCAAATTCAACAAGAACAGTCTAGCCGAAGGTTTCTTGAGAGGAAAGCAGTAACTGTATGAGATGAATTAACAGAACACAAAGAAGTTTCTCAGAAACCCCTTTTCAGTTTTTATCTTTGGATATTTCCTTTTTTACCATAGCCTTTTATGGGCTTCCAAATATCACTTTGCAAATTCCACAAGAACAGTCTTAGCGGAAGCCTTCTTGATTGGAGAGCTGTAACTCTGTGAGATGAATTAACAGAACACAAAGCAGTTTCTCAGAAAGCTTCTTCCCAGTTTTTAACAGAAGATATTTCGATATTCACCATAGCCCTCTATGGGCTCCCAAATATCACTTTGCAAATTCCACAAGAACAGTCTTAGCGAATGTCTTCTTGAGGGGAAAGCTGTAACGTTGTGAGACGAATTAACAGAACACAAAGCAGTTTCTCAGAAAGCTACTTTCCAATTTTTAACGGAAGATATTTCCTTTTTCACCATTGCCCTCTCTGGTCTTCCAAATAGTACTTTGCAAATCCACAACAACTGTCTTAGCGAAAGCCTTCTTTAGGGGAAAGCTTTAACTCTGTGAGATGAATTAACAGAACACAAAGAAGTTTCTCAGAAAGCTTTTTTCCAGTTTTTTACGGAAGATATTTCCTTTTTCACCATAATCCTCTATGGTCCTCCAAATATAACTTTGGAAATTCCACAAGAACAGTTTAACGAAAGGCGTCTTGAAAGGAAAGCTATAACTCTGTGAGATGAATTAACAGATCACAAAGAAGTTTCACAGAAAGCTTCTTTTCAGTTTTTATCTTTGGATATTTCCTTTTCACCATAGCCTCTATGGGCTTCCAAATATCACTTTGCAAATTCCACAAGAACAGTCTTAGCGGAAGCCTTCTTGATTGGAGAGCTGTAACTCTGTGAGATGAATTAACAGAACACAAAGCAGTTTCTCAGAAAGCTTCTTCCAGTTTTTAACAGAAGATATTTCGATATTCACCATAGCCCTCTATGGGCTCCCAAATATCACTTTGCAAATTCCACAAGAACAGTCTTAGCGAATGTCTTCTTGAGGGAAAGCTGTAACGTTGTGAGATGAATTAACAGAACACAAAGCAGTTTCTCAGAAAGCTTCTTCCAGTTTTTAACAGAAGATATTTCCTTTTCACCATTGCCCTCTCTGGTCTTCCAAATAGTACTTTGCAAATTCCACAAGAACAGTCTTAGCGAAAGCCTTCTTTGGGGAAAGCTTTAACTCTGTGAGATGAATTAACAGAACACAAAGCAGTTTCTCAGAAAGCTTTTTCCAGTTTTTACGGAAGATATTTCCTTTTCACCATAATCCTCTATGGTCCTCCAAATATAACTTTGGAAATTCCACAAGAACAGTCTTAGCGAAAGGCTTCTTGAGGAAAGCTATAACTCTGTGAGATGAATTAACAGATCACAAAGAAGTTTCACAGAAAGCTTCTTTTCAGTTTTTATCTTAGGATATTTCCTTTTTCACCATAGCCCTCTAAGGGCTTCCAAATATCACTTTGTAAATTCCAAAAGAATAGTCTTAGCGAAAGGCTTCTTGAGGGAAAAGCTGTAACTCTGTGAGATGAATTAACAGAACACAAAGCAGTTTCTCAGAAAGCTTCTTTCCAGTTTTTACCTGAAGATATTTCCTTTTTCACCATAGCCCACTAGGGGTTCTAAATATCACTTTGCAAGTTCCACAAGAACAGTCTTAGGGAAAGGCTTCTTGAGGGGAAAGCTGTAACTCTGTGAGATGAATTAACACAACACAAAGAAGTTTCTCAGAAAGCTTCATTTCAGTTTTTATCTTAGGATATTTCCTTTTTCACCATAGCCCTCTATGGACTTCCAAATATCACTTTGCAACTTCCACAAGAACAGTCTAGCGAAAGGTTTCTTGAGGGGAAAGCTGTAACTGTGTGAGATGAATTAAAAGAACACAAAGAAGTTTCTCAGAAAGCTTCTTTTCAGTTTTTATCTTAGGATATTTCCTTTTTCACCATAGCCTTCTATGGGCTTCCAAATATCACTTTGCAAATTCCACAAGAACAGTCTTAGCGAAAGGCTTCTTGAGGGGAAAGCTGTAACTCTGTAAGATGAATTACCAGAACACAAAGAAGTTTCTCAGAAAGCTTCTTCCCAGTTTTTAACAGAAGATATTAGGATATTCACCATAGCCCTCTATGGGCTTCTAAATATCACTTTGCAAGTTCCACAAGAACAGTCTTAGGGAAAGGCTTCTTGAGAAAGCTGTAACTCTGTGAGATGAATTAACACAACACAAAGAAGTTTCTCAAGCTTCATTTCAGTTTTTATCTTAGGATATTTCCTTTTCACCATAGCCCTCTATGGACTTCCAAATATCACTTTGCAACTTCCACAAGAACAGTCTAGCGAAAGGTTTCTTGAGGAAAGCTGTAACTGTGTGAGATGAATTAAAGAACACAAAGAAGTTTCTCAAGCTTCTTTTCAGTTTTTATCTTAGGATATTTCCTTTTCACCATAGCCTCTATGGGCTTCCAAATATCACTTTGCAAATTCCACAAGAACAGTCTTAGCGAAAGGCTTCTTGAGGAAAGCTGTAACTCTGTGAGATGAATTAACAGAACACAAAGAAGTTTCTCAGAAAGCTTCTTCCCAGTTTTTAACAGAAGATATTAGGATATTCACCATAGCCCTCTATGGGCTTCCAAATATCACTTTGCAAATTCCACAAGAACAGTCTTAGCGAAAGGCTTCTTGAGGGGAAAGCTGTAACTCTGTGAGATGAATTAACAGAACACAAAGCAGTTTCTCAGAAAGCTTCTTTCCAGTGTTTAACTCAAGATATTTCATTTTTCACCATAGCCTTCTATGAGCTTCAAAATATCACTTTGCAAATTCCACAAGAACAGTCTTAGCGAAAGGCTTCTTGAGGGGAAAGCTGCAACTCTGTGAGATGAATTCACAGAACACAAAGCAGTTTCTCAGAAAGCTTCTTTCCAGTTTTTAACGGATGATATTTCCTTTTTCACCATAGCCCTCTATGGGCTTCTCAATATCACTTTGCAAATTCCACAAGAACACGCTTAGCAAAAGGCTTCTTTGGGGGCAAGCTGTAACTCTGTGAGATGAATTAATAGAACACAAAGCAGTTTCTCGGAAAGCTTCTTTCCAGTTTTTAACGGAAGATATTTCCTTTTACACCATAGCCCACTATGGGCTTCCTAATATCACTATGTAAATTCCCGAAGAACAGTCTTAGCGAAAGGCTTCTTGAGGGGAAAGCTGTAACTCTGTGAGATGAATTAACAGAACACAAAGCAGTGTCTCAGACAGCTTCTTTCCAGTTTTTAACTGAAGATATTTCCTTTTTCACCATAGCTCTCTAGGGGTTCTAAATATCACTTTGCAAATTCCAAAGAACAGTCTTAGAGAAAGGCTTCTTGAGCGGCAAGCTGTAAATCTGTGAAATGAATTAAGAGAACACAAAGCAGTTTCTCAGAAAGCTTCTTTTCAGTTTTTATCTGAAGATATTTCCTTTTTCACCATAGCCCTCTATGGGCTTCCAAATATCACTTAGCAAAATCCACAAGAACAGTGTTAGCGAAAGGCTTCTTGAGGGGAACGCTGTAACTCTGTGAGATGAATTAACAGAACACAAAGCAGTTTCTCAGAAAGCTACTTTCCAGTTTTTAACGGAAGATATTCCTTTTTCACCATAGCCCTCTATGGGCTTCCAAATATCACTTTGCAAATTCCACAAGAACAGTCTTAGCGAAAGGCTTCTTGAGGGGAAAGCTGTAACTCTGTGAGATGAATTAACAGAACACAAAGAGGATTCTCAGAAAGCTTCATTTCAGTTTTTATCTTAGGATATTTTCTTTTTCACCTTAGCCCTCTATGGGCTTCCAAATACTCTTTGCAAATTCCACAAGAACAGTGTTAGCGAAAGGCTTCTTGAGGGGAAGCTGTAACTCTGTGAGATGAATTAACAGAACACAAAGCAGTTTCTCAGAAAGCTACTTTCCAGTTTTTAACGGAAGATATTCCTTTTTCACCATAGCCCTCTATGGGCTTCCAAATATCACTTTGCAAATTCCACAAGAACAGTCTTAGCGAAAGGCTTCTGAGGGAAAGCTGTAACTCTGTGAGATGAATTAACAGAACACAAAGAGGATTCTCAGAAAGCTTCATTTCAGTTTTATCTTAGGATATTTTCTTTTTCACCATAGCCCTCTATGGGCTTCCAAATATCACTTTGCAAATTCCACAAGAACAGTCTTAGCGAAAGGCTTCTTGAGGAAAGCTGTAACTCTGTGAGATGAATTAACAGAACACAAAGCAGTTTCTCAGAAAGCTTCTTTCCAGTTTTTAACTGAAGATATTTCCTTTTCACCATAGCCCTCTATGGGCTTCCAAATATCACTTTGCAAATTCCACAAGAACAGTCTTAGCGAAAGGCTTCTTGAGGAAAGCTGTAACTCTGTGAGATGAATTAACAGAACACAAAGCAGTTTCTCAGAAAGCTTCTTTCCAGTTTTTAACTGAAGATATTTCCTTTTCACCATAGCCCTCTATGGGCTTCCAAATATCACTTTGCAAATTCCACAAGAACAGTCTTAGCGAAAGGTTTCTTGAGGGAAAGCTGTAACTCTGTGAGATGAATTAACAGAACACAAAGCAGTTTCTCAGAAAGCTTCTTTCCAGTTTTTAACTGAAGATATTTCCTTTTCACCATAGCCTCTATGGGCTTCCAAATATCACTTTGCAAATTCCACAAGAACAGTCTTAGCGAAAGGCTTCTTGAGGAAAGCTGTAACTCTGTGAGATGAATTAACAGAACACAAAGCAGTTTCTCAGAAAGCTTCTTTTCAGTTTTTAACTGAAGATATTTCCTTTTCACCATAGCCCTCTATGGGCTTCCAAATATCACTTTGCAAATTCCACAAGAACAGTCTTAGCGAAAGGCTTCTTGAGGAAAGCTGTAACTCTGTGAGATGAATTAACAGAACACAAAGCAGTTTCTCAAGCTTCTTTTCAGTTTTTATCTTAGGATAATTCCTTTTGACCATAGCCGTCTATGGGCTTCCAAATATCACTTTGCAAATTCCACAATAATTGTCTTAGTGAAAGGCTTCTGGAGGGAAAAGCTGTAGCTCTCTGAGAAGAATTAACAGAATACAAAGTAGTTTCTCAGAGAGCTACTTTTCAGGTTTTAACTGAAGATATTTCCTTTTTCATCATTGCCCTGTACGGGCTTCCAAATATAACTTTGCAAATTCCACAAGAACAGTCTTAGCGAAAGGCTTCTTGAAGGGAAAGCTGTAACTCTGTTAGATGAATTAACGAAACAGAGTGCAGTTTCTCAGAAAGCTTCCTTTCAATTTTTAACTGAAGATATTTCCTTTTCCACCATTGCCCTCTTTTGGCGTCCAAATATCACTTTCCAAATTCCACAAGAACTGTCTATGCGAAAGGCCTCTTGATGGGAAAGTTGTAACTCTGTGAGATGAATAAACAGAGAGCAGTTTCTCAGAAAGCTTCTTTTTAGTTTTATTGTAGGATAATTCCTTTTGACCATAGCCGTCTATGGGCTTCCAAATATCACTTTGCAAATTCCACAATAAGAGTCTTAGCGAAAGGCTTCTTGAGGGAAAGCTGTAATTCTGTGAGTTGAATTAACAGAACACAAAGTAGTTTCTCAGAAAGCTTCTTTTCAGTTTTTAACTGAAGATATTTCATTTTTCACCATTACCATGTAAAGGCTAAAAAATATCACTTCTCAAATTCCACAAGAACAGTCTTAGGGATAGGCTTCTTGAAGGGAAAGCTGTAACTCTGTGATATGAATTAACAGAAAACAGTGCAGTTTCTCAGAAAGCTGATTTCCAGTTTTTAACTGAAGATATTTCCTTTTCACCATTGCCCTCTATGGGCTTCCAAATATCACTTTCCAAATTCCACAAGAACAGTCTTAGCTAAAGGCTTCTTGAGGGGAAAGGTGTAACTCTGTGATATGAATTGAAAGAACACAAAGCAGTTTCTCAGAAAGCTTCTTTCCAGTTTTTAACTGAAGATATTTCCTTTTCACCATTGCCCTATGGGCTTCCAAATATCACTTTTCAAATTACACAAGAACAGTCTTAGTGAAAGGCTTCTTGAGGAAAGCTGTAATTCTGTGAGTTGAATTAACAGAACAGAGGTTAGTTTCTCTGAAGCTTCTTTTCAGTTTTTATCTGAAGATATTTCCTTTTCACCATAGCCCTCTATGGGCTTCCAAATATCACTTAGCAAAATCCACAAGAACAGTGTTAGCGAAAGGCTTCTTGAGGGGAACGCTGTAACTCTGTGAGATGAATTAACAGAACACAAAGCAGTTTCTCAGAAAGCTACTTTCCAGTTTTTAACGGAAGATATTCCTTTTTCACCATAGCCCTCTATGGGCTTCCAAATATCACTTTGCAAATTCCACAAGAACAGTCTTAGCGAAAGGCTTCTTGAGGGGAAAGCTGTAACTCTGTGAGATGAATTAACAGAACACAAAGTGGATTCTCAGAAAGCTTCATTTCAGTTTTTATCTTAGGATATTTTCTTTTTCACCTTAGCCCTCTATGGGCTTCCAAATATAACTTTGCAAATTACACAAGAGCAGACTTAGCGAAAGGCTTCTTGAGGGGAAAGCTGTAACTCTGTGAGATGAATTAACAGAACACAAAGCACTTTCTCAGAAAGCTTCTTCCCAGTTTATAACGGAAGATATTTCCTTTTTCACCACACCCCTCTATAGGCTTCCAAATACCACTTTGCAAATTCCACAAGAAGAGTCTTAGCGAAAGGCTTCCTGAGGGGAAAGCTGTAACACTGTGAGATGAATTAACAGAACACAGTGCAGTTTCTCAGAAAGCTTCTTTCCAGTTTTTAACTGAAGATATTGCCTTTTTCACCTTTGCCCTGTATGGGCGTCCAAATATCACTTTACGAATTCCACAAGAACAGTCTTAGCGAAAGGCTTTCTGATGGGAAAGCTGTAACTCCGTGAGATGAAGTAACTGAACAGAGTGCAGTATCTCAGAAAGATTCTTTACAATTTTTAACTGAAGATGTTTCCTTTTTCACCATTGCTCTCTATGGGCGTCCAAATATCACTTTGCAAATTCCACAAGAACAGTCTTAGCGAAAGGCTTCTTGACGGGAAAGCTGTAACTCTGTTAGATGGATTAACGAAACAGAGTGCAGTTTCTCAGAAAGCTTCTTTTCAGTTTTTAACTGAAGATATTTCCTTTTCCAGCATTGCCCTCTTTAGGCGTCCAAATATCACTTTGCAAATTCCACAAGAACTGTCTTAGCGAAATCCCTCTTGAAGGGAAAGCTGTAACTCTGTAAGATGAATAAACACAACAGAGAGCAGTTTCTCAGAAAGCTTTTTTTCAGTTTTTATCTTAGGATAATTCCTTTTTGACCATAGCCGTCTATGGGCTTCCAAATATCACTTTGCAAATTCCACAATAATTGTCTTAGTGAAAGGCTTCTGGAGGGAAAAGCTGTAGCTCTCTGAGAAGAATTAACAGAATACAAAGTAGTTTCTCAGAGAGCTACTTTTCAGTTTTTAACTGAAGATATTTCCTTTTTCATCATTGCCCTGTACGGGCTTCCAAATATAACTTTGCAAATTCCACAAGAACAGTCTTAGCGAAAGGCTTCTTGAAGGGAAAGCTGTAACTCTGTTAGATGAATTAACGAAACAGAGTGCAGTTTCTCAGAAAGCTTCCTTTCAATTTTTAACTGAAGATATTTCCTTTTCCACCATTGCCCTCTTTTGGCGTCCAAATATCACTTTCCAAATTCCACAAGAACTGTCTATGCGAAAGGCCTCTTGATGGGAAAGTTGTAACTCTGTGAGATGAATAAACAGAGAGCAGTTTCTCAGAAAGCTTCTTTTTAGTTTTTATTGTAGGATAATTCCTTTTTGACCATAGCCGTCTATGGGCTTCCAAATATCACTTTGCAAATTCCACAATAAGAGTCTTAGCGAAAGGCTTCTTGAGGGAAAAGCTGTAGCTCTCTGAGTAGAATTAACAGAACACAAAGTAGTTTCTCAGAAAGGTTCTTTCCAGGTTTTAACTGAAGATATTTCATTTTTCACCATTACCATGTAAAGGCTAAAAAATATCACTTCTCAAATTCCACAAGAACAGTCTTAGGGATAGGCTTCTTGAAGGGAAAGCTGTAACTCTGTGATATGAATTAACAGAAAACAGTGCAGTTTCTCAGAAAGCTGATTTCCAGTTTTTAACCGAAGATACTTCCTTTTTCACCATTGCCCTTTATGGGCTTCCAAATATCACTTTCCAAATTCCACAAGAACAGTCTTAGCTAAAGGCTTCTTGAGGGGAAAGGTGTAACTCTGTGATATGAATTGAAAGAACACAAAGCAGTTTCTCAGAAAGCTTCTTTCCAGTTTTTAACTGAAGATATTTCCTTTTTCACCATTGCCGCCTATGGGCTTCCAAATATCACTTTTCAAATTACACAAGAACAGTCTTAGTGAAAGGCTTCTTGAGGGGAAAGCTGTAATTCTGTGAGTTGAATTAACAGAACAGAGGTTAGTTTCTCTGAAGGCTTCTTTTCAGTTTTTATCTTAGGATATTTCCTTTTTCACCATAGCACTCTATGGGCTTCCCAATATAACATTGCAAATTCCACAAGAACAGTCTTAGCGATAGGCTTCTTGACTTGAAAGCTGTATCTCTGTGAGACGAAATACCAGAACACATAACAGTTTCTCAGAAAGCTTCTTTACAGTTTTTAACTGAAGATATTTCCTTTTTCACCATTGCCCTCTATGGGCTTCCAAATATCACTTTTGAAATTCCACAAGAACAGTCTTAAAGAAAGGCTTCTTGAGGGGAAAGCTGTAACTCTGTGAAATGAATTAACAGAACACAGTGCAGTTTCTCAGAAAGCTTCTTTTCAGTTTTATCTTAGGATATTTCCTTTTCACCATAGCCCTCTATGGGCTTCCAAATATCACTTTGCAAATTCCACAAGAACAGTCTTAGTGAAAGGCTTCTTGAGGAAAGCTGTAGCTCTCTGAGAAGAATTAACAGAACACAAAGTAGTTTCTCAGAAAGCTTCTTTCCAGTTTTTAACTGAAGATATTTCCTTTTCACCATAGCCCTCTATGGGCTTCCAAATATCACTTTTCAAATTACACAAGAACAGTCTTAGCGAAAGGCTTCTTGAGGGAAAGCTGTAATTCTGTGAGTTGAATTAACAGAACAGAGGTTAGTTTCTCTGAAGGCTTCTTTTCAGTTTTATCTTAGGATATTTCCTTTTCACCATAGCACTCTATGGGCTTCCCAATATAACATTGCAAATTCCACAAGAACAGTCTTAGCGATAGGCTTCTTGACTTGAAAGCTGTATCTCTGTGAGACGAAATACCAGAACACATAACAGTTTCTCAGAAAGCTTCTTTACAGTTTTTAACTGAAGATATTTCCTTTTTCACCATTGCCCTCTATGGGCTTCCAAATATCACTTTTGAAATTCCACAAGAACAGTCTTAAAGAAAGGCTTCTTGAGGGGAAAGCTGTAACTCTGTGAAATGAATTAACAGAACACAGTGCAGTTTCTCTGAAAGCTTCTTTTTAGTTTTTGTCTTAGGATAATTCCTTTTTCACCATAGCCCTCAATGGGCTTCAAAATATCACTTTGCAAATTCCACAAGAACAGTCTTAGTGAAAGGCTTCTTGAGGGAAAATTGTAACTCTGTGAGAAGAATTAACAGAACACAAACTAGCTTCTCAGAAAGCTTCTTTCCAGGTTTTAACTGAAATATTTCCTTTTTCACCATTGCCCTCTATGGGCTTCAAAATATCACTTTACGAAATCCACAAGAACAGTCTTAGCGAAAGGCTTCTTGAGAGGAAAGGTGTAACTCTGTCAGAAGAATTAACAGAACACAAAGTAGTTTCTCAAAAAGGTTGTTTCCAGTTTTTAACTGATGATATTTCCTTTTTCAGCACTGCCCTCTATGGGCTTCCAAATATCACTTTTCAAATTCCACAAGAACAATCTTAGCGAAAGGCTTCTTGGAGGGAAAGCTGTAACTCAGTGAGATGAATTAACAGAACAGAGTGCAGTTTCTCAGAAAGCTTCTTTTCAGTTTTTAACTGAAGATATTTCCTTATTCACCATTGAAATCTATGGGCTTCCAATGATCACTTTGCATTTTCTGTCAGAACGCTGTAACTCTGTGAGATGAATTAACAGAACACAAAGCAGTGTCTCAGAAAGTTTCTTTCCATTTTTTAACGGAAGATATTTCCGTTTTCACCATTGCCCTCTATGGGCTTCAAATATCACTTTTCAAATTCCACAAGAACAGTCTTAGCGAAAGGCTTCTTGAGCGGAAAGCTATAACTCTGTGAGATGAATTAACAGAACAGAGGGCAGTTTCTCTGAAGGCTTCTTTTCAGTTTTTATCTTAGGATATTTCCTTTTTCACCATAGCCCTCTATGGGCTCCCAAATATAACTTTGCAAATTCCACAAGAACAGTCTAAGCGATAGGTTTCTTGAGGAAAGCTGTAACTCTGTGAGATGAATTAACAGAACACAACAGTTTCTCAGAAGCTTCTTTCCAGTTTTTAACTGAAGATATTTCCTTTTCACCATTGCCTCTATGGGCTTCCAAATATCACTTTGCAAATTCCACAAGAACAGTCTTAGCGAAAGGCTTCTTGAGGGAAAGCTGTAACTCTGTGAGATGAATTAACAGAACACAAAGCAGTTTCTCAGAAAGCTTCTTTTCAGTTTTTAACTGAAGATATTTCCTTTTCACCATTGCCCTCTATGGGCTTCCAAATATCACTTTGAAATTCCACAAGAACAGTCTTAGCGAAAGGCTTCTTGAGGAAAGCTGTAACTCTGTGAGATGAATTAACAGAACACAAAGTTGTTTCTCAGAAAGCTTCTTTTCAGTTTTTAACTGAAGATATTTCCTTTTCACCATAGCCCTCTATGGGCTTCCAAATATCACTTTGCAAATTCCACAAGAACAGTCTAAGCGATAGGTTTCTTGAGTTGAAAGCTGTATCTTTGTGAGACAAAATAACAGAAGACACAACAGTTTCTCAGAAGCTTCCTTCCAGTTTTTAACTGAAGATATTTCCTTTTTCACCATTGCCCTCTATGGGCTTCCAAATATCACTTTGCAAATTCCACAAGAACTGTCTTAGCGAAAGGCTTCTTGAGGGGAAAGCTGTAGCTCTGTGAGAAGAATTAACAGAACACAAAGTAGTCTCTCCGAAAGCTTCTTGCCAGTTTTTAACTGAAGATATTTCCTTTTTCACCATTGCCCTCTATGGGCCTCTAAATATCACTTTACAAATTCCACAAGACCAGTGTTAGCGAAAGGCTTCTTGATGGAAAACTGTAACTCTGTCAGAAGAATTAACAGAACACAAAGTTGTTTCTCAGAAAGCTTGTCTCCAGTTTTTAACTGAAGATATTTCCTCTTTCACCATTGCCCTCTATGGGCTTCCGAATATCACTTTCAAAATTCCACAAGTACAGTCTTAACAAAAGGCTTCTTGAGGTTAAAGCTGTAACTCTGTGAGATCAATGAACAGAACACAAAGCAGTTTCTCAGAAAGCTTCTTTTCAGTTTTTAACTAAAGATATTTCCTTTTTCACCATTGCCCGCTATGGGCTTCCAAATATCACTTTGCAAGTTGCACAAGAGCAGTCTTAGCGAGCGGCCTCTTGAGGGCAAAGGTGTAACTCTGTGAGATGAATTAACAGAACACAGTGTAGTTTCTCAGAAAGCTTCTTTTCAGTTTTTATCTTAGGATATTTCCTTTTTCACCATAGCCCTCTATGGGCTTCCAAATATCCCTTTTCAAATTCCAGAAGAACAGTCATAGCGAAAAGTTTCTTGAGGGGAAAGCTGTAACTCTGTGAGATGAGTTAACGGAACACAAAGCACTGTCTCAGAAAGCTTCTTTCCAGTTTTTAACTGAAGATATTTCCTTTTTCACCATTGCCCTCTATGGGCTTTCAAATATCTCTTTCCAAATTCCACAAGAATAGTCTTAGCGAAAAGCTTCTTGATGGGAAAGCTGTAAATCTGTGAGATGAATTAACAGAACAGAGAGCAGTTTCTCAGAAAGCTTCTTTTCAGTTTTTGTCTTAGGATATTTCCTTTTTCAACATAGTCCTCTATGGGATTCCAAATATCACTTTGCAAATTCTACAAGAATAGTCTTAGCGAAAGGCTAATTGAGAAAGCTGTAACTCTGTGAGAAGAATTAACAGAACACAGTAGTTTCTCAGAAAGCTTCTTTCAGGTTTTAACTGAAGATATTTCCTTTTCACCATTGCCCTCTATGGGCTTACAAATATCACTTTTCAAATTCCACAAGAACAGTCTTAGCGAAAAGCTTCTTGATGGGAAATCTGTAACTCTGTGAGATGAATTAACAGAACAGAGAGCAGTTTCTCAGAAAGTTTCTTTTCAGTTTTATCTTAGGATATTTCCTTTTTCACCATAGACCTTTATGGGCTTCCAAATATCACTTTGCAATTTCCACAAGAACAGTCTTAGCGACCGGCTTCTTGTGGGGAAAGCTGTAACTCTGTGAGATAAATTAACAGAACACAAAGCAGTTTCTCAGAAAGCTTCTTTCCAGTTTTTAACTGAAGATATTTCCTTTTTCAGCATTGCCTCTATGGGCTTCCAAATATCACTTTGCATATTCCACAAGAACAGTCTTAGCGAAAGGCTAATTGAGGGGAAAGCTGTAACTCAGTGAGATGAGTTAACAGAACACAAAGCACTGTCTCAGAAAGCTTCTTTTCAGTTTTTAACTGAAGATATTTCCTTTTTCACCATTGCCCTCTATGGGCTTTCAAATATCTCTTTCCAAATTCCACAAGAATAGTCTTAGCGAAAAGCTTCTTGATGGGAAAGCTGTAAATCTGTGAGATGAATTAACAGAACAGAGAGCAGTTTCTCAGAAAGCTTCTTTTCAGTTTTTGTCTTAGGATATTTCCTTTTTCAACATAGTCCTCTATGGGATTCCAAATATCACTTTGCAAATTCTACAAGAATAGTCTTAGCGAAAGGCTAATTGAGGAGAAAGCTGTAATTCTGCGAGAAGAAATAAGAAAACACACAGTAGTTGCTCACAAGGCTTCTTTCCAGGTTTTAACTGAAGATATTTCCTTTTTCACCATTGCCCTCTATGGGCTTACAAATATCACTTTCCAAATTCCACAAGAACAGTCTTAGCGAAAGGCTTCTTGATGGGAAATCTGTAACTCTTTGAGATGAATTAACAGAACAGAGAGGAGTTTCTCAGAAAGTTTCTTTTCAGTTTTTATCTTAGGATATTTCCTTTTTCACCATAGACCTTTATGGGCTTCCAAATATCACTTTGCAATTTCCACAAGAACAGTCTTAGCGACCGGCTTCTTGTGGGGAAAGCTGTAACTCTGTGAGATAAATTAACAGAACACAAAGCAGTTTCTCAGAAAGCTTCTTTCCAGTTTTTAACTGAAGATATTTCCTTTTTCAGCATTGCCTCTATGGGCTTCCAAATATCACTTTGCATATTCCACAAGAACAGTCTTAGCGAAAGGCTAATTGAGGGGAAAGCTGTAACTCAGTGAGATGAATTAACAGAACAGAGAGTAGTTTCACTGAAAGCTGCTTTTCAGTTTTCATCTGAGGATATTTCCTTTTTCACCATTGCCCTCTTTGGGCTTGAAAATATAACTTTGCAAGTTACACAAGAACAGTCTTAGCGAAAGGCTTTTTCAGGGGAAAGCTGCAACTCTGTGAGATGAATTAACAGAACACAAAGCAGTTTCTCAGAAATCTTCTTTTCAGTTTTTATCTTAGGATATTTCCTTTTTCACCATAGCCCTCCATGGACTTCCAAATATCACGTTGCAAATTCCACAAGAACAGTCTTAGCGAAAGGCTTCTTGAGAGGAAAGTTGTAACTCTGTGAGATAAAGTAACAGAACACAAAGCAGTTTCTTAGAAAGCTTCTTTTCAGTTTTTGTCTTAGGATACTTCCTTTTCCACGGAAGCCCTCTACGGTCTCCCAAATATCAGTTTTTAAATTCCACAAGAAAAGACTTAGCGAAAGTCTTCTTAGAGGGGAAAGCTGTAACTCGGTGAGATGAATTTACAGAACACAAAGCAGTTTCTCAGAAATCTTCTTTTCAGTTTTTATCTTAGGATATTTCCTTTTTCACCATAGCCCTCCATGGACTTCCAAATATCACGTTGCAAATTCCACAAGAACAGTCTTAGCGAAGGCTTCTTGAGAGGAAAGTTGTAACTCTGTGAGATAAAGTAACAGAACACAAAGCAGTTTCTTAGAAAGCTTCTTTTCAGTTTTGTCTTAGGATACTTCCTTTTCCACGGAAGCCCTCTATGGGCTTCCAAATATCACTTTCCAAATTCCACAAGAATAGTCTTAGCGAAAGGCTTCTTAGAGGGGAAAGCTGTAACTCGGTGAGATGAATTTACAGAAGAGGAATCATTTTCTCAGAAAGCTTCTTTTCAGTGTTTCTCTTAGGATACTTCCTTTTTCACCATAGCCCTCTATAGTCTTCCAAATATCAATTTGCAAATTCCAGAAGAAGAGTCTTAGCGAAAGGCTTCTTGAAGGAAAGCTGTAACTCTGTGAGATGAATTAGCAGAACACAAAGGACTTTCTCAGAAAGCTTATTTTCATTTTTTATCTTAGGATAGTTCCTTTTTCACCATAGCCCTCCATGGGCTTCCAATTATCACTTTGCAAATTCCAAAAGAACAGTATTAGCGAAAGGCTTCTTGAGGGAAAGCTGTAACTCTCTGAGATGAATTAACAGAACACAAAGCAGTTTCTCAGAAATCATCTCTTCAGTTTTTAACTGAAGATATTTCCTTTTTCAGCATAGCCCTCTATGAGATTCCAAATATCACTTTGCAAATTCCACAAGAACACTCTAGCGAAAGGCCTCTTTAGGGGAAAGCTGTAACTCTCTGCGATGAATTAACAGAACACAAAGCAGTTTCTCAGAAAGCCTCTTTTCAATTTTACTCTTTGGATATTTCATTTTTCACCAGAGCCTTCTTTGGGCTTCCAAATATCACTTTGCAAATTCCACAGGAATAGTCTTAGCGAAGGAATTTCTGAGGGGAAACCTGTTACTCCGTGAGATGAATTAACAGAACACAAAGCAGTTTCTCAGAATCTTCTTTTCAGTTTTTATCTTAGGATATTTCCTTTTCACCATAGCCCTCCATGGACTTCCAAATATCACTTTGCAAATTCCACAAGAACAGTCTTAGCGAAAGGCTTCTTGAGGGGAAAGTTGTAACTCTGTGAGATAAAGTAACAGAACACAAAGCAGTTTCTTAGAAAGCTTCTTTTCAGTTTTGTCTTAGGATATTTCCTTTTCACCACAGCCCTCTATGGGCTTCCAAATATCACTTTGCAAATTCCAGAAGAATAGTCTTAGCGAAAGGCTTCTTAGAGAAAGCTGTAACTCAGTGAGATGAATTAACAGAACACAATGCTGTTTCTCAGAAAGCTTCTTTCAGTGTTTCTCTTAGGATATTTCCTTTTCACCATAGCCCTCTATAGTCTTCCAAATATCAATTTGCAAATTCCAGAAGAATAGTCTTAGCGAAAGGCTTCTTGAGGGGGAATTTGTAACTCGGTGAGATGAATTAGCAGAACACAAAGGACTTTCTCAGAAAGCTTATTTTCATTTTTTATCTTAGGATAGTTCCTTTTTTCACCATAGCCCTCCATGGGCTTCCAATTATCACTTTGCAAATTCCAAAAGAACAGTATTAGCGAAAGGCTTCTTGAGGGAAAGCTGTAACTCTCTGAGATGAATTAACAGAACACAAAGCAGTTTCTCAGAAATCATCTCTTCAGTTTTTAACTGAAGATATTTCCTTTTTCAGCATAGCCCTCTATGAGATTCCAAATATCACTTTGCAAATTCCACAAGAACACTCTAGCGAAAGGCCTCTTTAGGGGAAAGCTGTAACTCTCTGCGATGAATTAACAGAACACAAAGCAGTTTCTCAGAAAGCCTCTTTTCAATTTTACTCTTTGGATATTTCATTTTTCACCAGAGCCTTCTTTGGGCTTCCAAATATCACTTTGCAAATTCCACAGGAATAGTCTTAGCGAAGGAATTTCTGAGGGGAAACCTGTTACTCCGTGAGATGAATTAACAGAACACAAAGCAGTTTCTCAGAAACTTCTTTTCAGTTTTTATCTTAGGATATTTCCTTTTTCAACATAGCCCTCTATGGGCTTCGTAATATCACTTTGCAAATTCCACAAGAACAGTGTTGGCGAAAGGCTTCTTGAGGGGAATGCTGTAACTTTGTGAGATGAATTAACAGAACACAAAGTAGTTTCTAAGAAAGCTTCTTTTCAGTTTTTATCTTAGGATATTTCCTTTTTCACCATAGCCCTCTATGGGCTTCCAAATATCACTTTGCAAATTCTAGAAGAACAGTTGTATCGAAAGGCTTCTTGAGGGGAAAGCTGTAACACTGAGAGATGTATTAACAGAACACAAAGCTGTTTCTCAGAAAGCTTCTTTCCAATATTTAACGGAAGGTAATTCCTTTTTCACCACAGCCCTCTATGGGCTTCCAAATATCACTTTGCAAATTCCACAAGAACAGTCTTAGCGAAAGGCTTCTTGAGGGAAAGGTGTAATTTTGAGATGAATTAACAGAACACAAAGCAGTTTCTCAGAAATCGTCTTTCCAGTTTTTAACTAAAGATATTTCCTTTTTCACCATAGCCCTCTATGGGCTTCCAAATATCACTTTGCAAATTCTACAAGAACAGTATTAGCGAAAGGCTTCTGGAGGGTAAAGCTGTAACTCTGTGAGATGAATTAAGAAAATACAAACCAGTTTCTCAGGTAGCTTCTTTTCAGTTTTTATCTTAGGATATTTCATTTCTCACCATAGCCCTCTTTGGCTTCCAAATGTCACTTTACAAATTGCACAAGAACAGTCTTAGCGAAAGGATTCTCGAGAGGAAAGCTGTAACTCTGTGAGATGAATTAACAAAACACAAAGCAGTTTCTCATGAAGCTTCTTTACAGTTTTCATCTTAGAATATTTCCTTTTTCACCATAACCCAATACGGGCTTTCAAATATCACTTTGCAAATTCCACAAGAACAGTCTTAGCGAACGGTTTCCTGAGGGGAGCGCTGTAACTCTCTGACATGAATTAACAGAACACAAAACAGTTTCTCAGAAACTTCTTTTCAGTTTTTATCTTAGGATATTTCCGTTTTCACCATAGCCCTCTATGGGCATCCTAGTATCACATTGCAAATTCCACAAGAACAGTCTTAGCGAAAGACTTCTTGAGGGGAAAGCTGTCACTCTGTGAGATGAATTAACAGAACACAAAGCAGTTTCTCAGAAAGCTTCTTTTCAGTTTTTATCTTAGGATATTTCCTTTTTCACCATAGCCCTCTATGGGCTTGAAAATATCACTTTGCAAATTCCACAAGAGCAGTCTTAGCGAATGGCTTCTGGAGGGGAAAGCTGTAACACTGTGAGATGAATTAACAGAACACAAAGCAGTTTCTCAGAAAGCTTCTTTTCAGTTTCTGTCTTTGGATATTTCCTTTTCACCATAGCCCTCTATGGGCTTCAAATATCACTTTGCAAATTTACAAGAACAGTCTTAGCGAAGACTTCTTGAGGGAAAGCTGTAACTCTGAGATGAATTAACAGAACACAAATCAGTTGTTCAGAAACTTCTTTTCAGTTTTTATCTTAGGATATTTCCATATTCACCATAGCCCTCTATGGGCTTCCTAATATCACCTTGCAAATTACACAAGAACAGTCTTAGCGAAAGGCTTCCTGAGGGGAACGCTGTAACTCTGTGAGATGAATTAACAGAACACAAAACAGTTTCTCAGAATCTTCTTTTCAGTTTTTATCTTAGGATATTTCCTTTTCACCATAGCCCTCTATGGGCTTCCAAATATCACTTTGCAAATTCCACAAGAACAGTCTTAGCGAAAGGCTTCTGAGGGGAAAGCTGTAACTCTGTGAGATGAATTAACAGAACACATACCAGTTTCTCAGAAAGCTTCTTTTCAGTTTTTATCTTAGGATATTTCCTTTTCACCATAGCCCTCTATGGGCTTCCAAATATCACTTTGCAAATTCCACAAGAACAGTCTTAGCGAAAGGCTTCTTGAGGAAAGCTGTAACTCTGAGATGAATTAACAGAACACAAAGCAGTTTCTCAGAAAGCTTCTTTTCAGTTTTTTAACGGAAGATATTTCCTTTTCACCATAGCCCTCTATGGGCTTCCAAATATCACTTTGCAAATTCCACAAGAACAGTCTTAGCGAAAGGCTTCTTGAGGGAAGCTGTAACTCTGTGAGATGAATTAACAGAACACAAAGCAGTTTCTCAGAAAGCTTCTTTTCAGTTTTTAACTAAAGATATTTCCTTTTCACCATAACCCTCTATGGGCTTCCAAATATCACTTTGCAAATTCCACAAGAACAGTCTTAGCGAAAGGCTTCTTGAGGGAAAGCTGTAACTCTGTGAGATGAATTAACAGAACACAAAGCAGTTTCTCATGAAGCTTCTTTCCAGTTTTCATCTTAGAATATTTCCTTTTCACCATAACCCTCTATGGGCTTCAAATATCACTTTGCAAATTCCACAAGAACAGTCTTAGCGAAGGCTTCTTGAGGGGAAAGCTGTAACTCTGTGAGATGAATTAACAGAACACAAAGCAATTTCTCAGAAATCTTCTTTTCAGTTTTTAACTGAAGATATTTCCATTTTCACCTTAGCCCTCTATGGGCTTCCAAATATCACTTTGCAAATTCCACAAGAACAGTCTTAGCGAAAGGCTTCTTGAGGGAAAGCTGTAACTCTGTGAGATGAATTAACAGAACACAAAGCAGTTTCTCAGAAAGCTTCTTTTCAGTTTTTATCTTAGGATATTTCCTTTTCACCATAGCCCTCTATGGGCTTCCAAATATCACTTTGCAAATTCCACAAGAACAGTCTTAGCGAAAGACTTCTTGAGGGGAAAGCTGTAACTCTGTGAGATGAATTAACAGAACGAATAGCAGTTTCTCAGAAAGCTTCTTTTCAGTTTTTATCTTAGATATTTTTCACCATAGCCCTCTATGGGCTTCCAAATATCACTTTGCAAATTCCACAAGAGCAGTCTTAGCGAATGGCTTCTGGAGAAAGCTGTAACTGTGAGATGAATTAGCAGAACACAAAGCAGTTTCTCAGAAAGCTTCTTTTCAGTTTCTGTCTTTGGATATTTCCTTTTTCACCATAGCCCTCTATGGGCTTCCAACTATCACTTTGCAAATTTCGCAAGAACAGTCTTAGCGAAAGACTTCTTGAGGGGAAAGCTGTAACTCTGTGAGATGAATTAACAGAACACAAATCAGTTGTTCAGAAACTTCTTTTCAGTTTTTATCTTAGGATATTTCCATATTCACCATAGCCCTCTATGGGCTTCCTAATATCACCTTGCAAATTACACAAGAACAGTCTTAGCGAAAGGCTTCCTGAGGGGAACGCTGTAACTCTGTGAGATGAATTAACAGAACACAAAACAGTTTCTCAGAATCTTCTTTTCAGCTTTTATCTTAGGATATTTCCTTTTTCACCATAACCCTCTATGGGCTTCCAAATATCACTTTGCAAATTCCACAAGAACAGTCTTAGCGAAAGGCTTCTTGAGGGGAAAGCTGTAACTCTGTGAGATGAATTAACAGAACACAAAGCAGTTTCTCAGAAAGCTTCTTTTCAGTTTTTATCTTAGGATATTTCCTTTTCACCATAGCCCTCTATGGGCTTCCAAATATCACTTTGCAAATTCCACAAGAACAGTCTTAGCGAAAGGCTTCTTGAGGGGAAAGCTGTAACTCTGTGAGATGAATTAACAGAACACAAAGCAGTTTCTCAGAAAGCTTCTTTTCAGTTTTTAACGGAAGATATTTCCTTTTCACCATAGCCCTCTATGGGCTTCCAAATATCACTTTGCAAATTCTACAAAACAGTCTTAGCGAAAGGCTTCTGAGGGAATGCTGTGACACTGTGAGATGAATTAACAGAACACAAAGCAGTTTCTCAGAGCTTCTTTTCAGTTTTCTCTTAGGATATGTCCTTTTCACCATGGCCCTGTATGGGCTTCCAAATATCACTTTGCAAATTCCACAAAACAGTCTTAGCGAAAGGCTTCTTGAGGGTAAAACTGTAACTCTGTGAGGTGAATTAACAAAACACAAAGCTGTTTCTCATGAAGCTTCTTTCCAGTTTTTATCTTAGAATATTTCCTTTTCACCAAGGCCACTATGGGCTTCCAAATATCACATTGAAAATTCCACAAGAACAGTCTTAGCGAAAGGCTTCTTGAGGAAAGCTGTAACTCTCTGAGATGAATTAACAGAACACAAAACAGTTTCTCAGAAACTTCTTTTCAGTTTTATCTTAGGATATTTCCGTTTTCACCATAGCCCTCTATGGGCTTCCTAGTATCACTTTGCAAATTCCACAGGAACAGTCTTAGCGAAAGGCTTCTTGAGGGGAAAGCTGTAACTTTTTGAGATGAATTAACAGAACCCAAAGCAGTTTCTCAGAGATTCTTTTCAGTTTTTCTCTTAGCATATTTCCTTTTTCACCATAGCCCTGTATGGGCTTCCAAATATCACTTTGCAAATTCCACAAGAACAGTCTTAGCGAAAGGCTTTGTGAGGGGAATGCTGTAACTCCGTGAGATGAATTAACAGAACACAAAGCAGTTCCTTAGGAAGCTTCTTTTCAGTTTTTCTCTTACGATATTTCCTTTTTCACCACAGCCCACTATGGGCTTCCAAATATCACTGTGCAAATTCCACAAGAACAGTCTTAGCGAAAGGCTTCTTGAGGGGAAAGCTGTAACTCTGTGAGATGAATTAGCAGAACACAAAGCAGTTTCTCAGAAAGCTTCTTTTCAGTTTCTGTCTTTGGATATTTCCTTTTTCACCATAGCCCTCTATGGGCTTCCAACTATCACTTTGCAAATTCCACAAGAACAGTTTTAGAGAAAGGCTTCTTGAGGGGGAAGCTGTAACTCTCTGAGATGAAATAACAGAACACAATGCAGTTCCTCAGAAGTCTTCTTTCCAGTTTTTAACCAAAGATATTTCCTTTTTCACCATAAACTTCTATGGGCTTCCAAATAGCACTTTCCAAATTCCACAAGAACAGTCTTAGCAAAAGGCTTCTTGAGGGGAAAGCTGTAACTCTGTGAGATGAATTAACAGAACACAAAGCAGTTTCTCATGAAGCTTCTTTCCAGTTTTTATCTTAGAATATTTCCTTTTTCACCATATCCCTCTACGGGCTTTCAGATATCACTTTGCAAATTCCACAAGAATAGTCTAAACGGAAGGCTTCTTGAGGGGAATGCTGTAACTCTGTGAGATGAATTACAGAACACACAGCAGTTTCTCAGAAGTCTTCTTTCCAGTTTTTAACTGAAGATATTTCCATTTTTACCATAGCCCTCTATTGGCTTCCAAATATCACGTTGCCAATTCCACAAGAACAATCTTAGCGAAAGACTTCTTGAGGGGAAAGCTGCAAATCTATGAGGTGAATTAACACAACAAAAAGCAGTTTCTCAGAAAGTCTCTTTTCGGTTTTTATCTTAGAATATTTCCTATTTGACCATAGCCTCATATGGGATTCCAAATATCACTTCGCAAATTCCACAAGAACAGTCTTAGCGAAAGACTTCTTGAGGTGAAAGCTGTAACTCCGTGAGATGAATTAACAGACCACAAAGCAGTTTCTCAGACATCTTCTTTCCAGTTTTTAACTGAAGATATTTCCTTTTTCACGATAGCCCTCTATGGGCTTCCAAATATCACTTTGCAAATTCCTCAAGAGCAGTTTTAGGGAAAGGCTTCTTGAGGGGGAAGCTGTAACTCTATGAGATGAATTAACAGAACACAAAGCAGTTTCTCAGAAGGCTTCTTTCCAGTTTTTAACTGAAGATATTTCCATTTTACCATAGCCCTCTATTGGCTTCCAAATATCACTTTGCCAAATTCCACAAGAACAATCTTAGCGAAAGACTTCTTGAGGAAAGCTGCAAATCTATGAGGTGAATTAACACAACAAAAGCAGTTTCTCAGAAAGTCTCTTTTCGGTTTTATCTTAGAATATTTCCTATTTGACCATAGCCTCATATGGATTCCAAATATCATCAAATTCCACAAGAACAGTCTTAGCGAAAGACTTCTTGAGGTGAAAGCTGTAACTCCGTGAGATGAATTAACAGACCACAAAGCAGTTTCTCAGACATCTTCTTTCCAGTTTTTAACTGAAGATATTTCCTTTTTCACGATAGCCCTCTATGGGCTTCCAAATATCACTTTGCAAATTCCTCAAGAGCAGTTTTAGGGAAAGGCTTCTTGAGGGGGAAGCTGTAACTCTATGAGATGAATTAACAGAACACAAAGCAGTTTCTCAGAAGGCTTCTTTCCAGTTTTTAACTGAAGATATTTCCATTTTTACCATAGCCCTCTATTGGCTTCCAAATATCACGTTGCCAATTCCACAAGAACAATCTTAGCGAAAGACTTCTTGAGGGGAAAGCTGCAAATCTATGAGGTGAATTAACACAACAAAAAGCAGTTTCTCAGAAAGTCTCTTTTCGGTTTTTATCTTAGAATATTTCCTATTTGACCATAGCCTCATATGGGATTCCAAATATCACTTCGCAAATTCCACAAGAACAGTCTTAGCGAAAGACTTCTTGAGGTGAAAGCTGTAACTCCGTGAGATGAATTAACAGACCACAAAGCAGTTTCTCAGACATCTTCTTTCCAGTTTTTAACTGAAGATATTTCCTTTTCACGATAGCCCTCTATGGGCTTCCAAATATCACTTTGCAAATTCCTCAAGAGCAGTTTTAGGGAAAGGCTTCTTGAGGGGAAGCTGTAACTCTATGAGATGAATTAACAGAACACAAAGCAGTTTCTCAGAAGGCTTCTTTCCAGTTTTTAACTGAAGATATTTCCATTTTTACCATAGCCCTCTATTGGCTTCCAAATATCACGTTGCCAATTCCACAAGAACAATCTTAGCGAAAGACTTCTTGAGGGAAAGCTGCAAATCTATGAGGTGAATTAACACAACAAAAGCAGTTTCTCAGAAAGTCTCTTTTCGGTTTTATCTTAGAATATTTCCTATTTGACCATAGCCTCATATGGGATTCCAAATATCACTTCGCAAATTCCACAAGAACAGTCTTAGCGAAAGACTTCTTGAGGTGAAAGCTGTAACTCCGTGAGATGAATTAACAGACCACAAAGCAGTTTCTCAGACATCTTCTTTCCAGTTTTTAACTGAAGATATTTCCTTTTTCACGATAGCCCTCTATGGGCTTCCAAATATCACTTTGCAAATTCCTCAAGAGCAGTTTTAGGGAAAGGCTTCTTGAGGGGGAAGCTGTAACTCTATGAGATGAATTAACAGAACACAAAGCAGTTTCTCAGAAGGCTTCTTTCCAGTTTTTAACTGAAGATATTTCCTGTTTCACCATAGCCCTCTTTATACTTCCAAATATCACTTTGCAAATTACACAAGAAAAATCTTAGCGAAAGACTTCTTGAGGGGAAACCTGCAACTCTGTGAGATTAATTAACAAAACACAAAGCTGTTTGTCATCAAGTTTCTTTCCAGTTTTTATCTTAGAATATTTCCTTTTTCACCATAGCCCTCTACTGACTTTCAAATATCACTTTGCAAATTCCACAAGAACAGTCTTAGTGAAAGGCTTCTTGAGGGGAAAGCTGTAACTCAGTGAGATAAATTAACAGAACACAAAGCTGTTTCTCAGAAATCTTCTTTCCAATTTTTAACGGAAGATAATTCCTTTTTCACCATAGCCCTCTATGGGCTACCAAATATCACTTTGAAAATTCCACAAGAACAGTCTTAGCGAAAGGCTTCTTGAGGGAAAGCTGTAACTCTGTGAGATGAATTAACAGAACACGAAGCAGTTTCTCAGATAGCGTCTTTCCAGCTTTTAATTGAAGATATTTCCTTTTTCACCATAGGCCTCTATGGGCTTCTAAATATCACTTTGCAAATTCCACAAGAACAGTCTTAGCGAAAGGCTTCTGGAGGGTAAAGCTGTAAATCTGTGAGATGAATTAACAGAATACAAAGCAGTTTCTCAGAAAATTTCTTTTCTGTTTTTATCTTAGGATATTTCCTTTTTCCCCATTGCCCTCTATGGGCTTCCAAATATCAATTTGCAAATTCCGCAAGAACAGTCTCTAGCGAAAGGCTTCTTGAGGGGAAACCTGTAACTCTGTGAGATGAATTAACAGAACACAAAGCAGTTTTTCAGAAACTTCTTTTCAGTTTTTATCTCAGGATATTTCCTTTTTTACCATAGCCCTCTATGGGCTTCATAATATCATTTTGCAAATTCCACAAGAACAGTCTTAGTGAAAGGCTTCTTGAGTTTAAAGCTGTAACTTTGTGAGATGAATTAACGGAACACAAAGTGGTTTCTAAGAAAGCTTCTTCTCAGTTTTTATCTTAGGATATTTCCTTTGTCACCATAGTCCTGTATGGGCTTCCAAATATCACTTTGTAAATTCCACAAGAACAGTCTTAGCGAAAGGCTTCTTGAGGGGAAAGCTGTAATTCTGAGAGATGAATTAACAGAACACAAAGCAGTTTCTCAGAAAGCTTCTTTTCAGTTTTCATCTTAGGACATTTCCTTTTTCACCATAGCCCTCTATGGGCTTCCAAATATCACTTTGCAAATTCCTCAAGAACAGTCTCAGCGAAAGCATTCTTGAGGATAAAGCTGTCACTCTGTGAGATGAATTAACAACACACAAAGCTCTTTCTCATGAAGCTTATTTCTAGTTTTTATCTTAGAATGTTTCCTTTTTCACCATAGCCCACTACGGGCTTTCAAATAACAGTTTGCAAATTCCACAAGAACAGTCTTACCGAAAGGCTTCTTGAGGGGAAAGCTGTAACTCTGTGAGATTAATTAAACAACACAAAGCAGTGTCTCAGAAAGCTTCCTTTCAGTTTTTATCTAAGGATATTCCCTTTTTCACCATAGCCCTCTATGGGCTTCCAAATATCGCTTTGCAAATTCCACAAGAGCAGTCTTACCGAAAGGCTTCTTAAGGGGAAAGCTGTAACTCTGAGAGATGAATTAACAGAACACAAAGGAGTTTCTCAGAAAGCTTCTTTTCGGTTTTTATCTTAGAATATTTCCTTTTTCACCATAGTCCTCTATGGGCTTCCAAATATCACTGTACAAATTCCACAAGAACAGTTTAAGAGAAAGGCTTCTTGAGGGGAAAGCTGTAACTCTGTGAGATGAATTAACAGAACACAAAGAAGTTTCTCAGAAGGTTTCTTTCCAGTTTTAAGTGAAGAAATTTCCTTTTCACCATAGCCCTCTATGGGCTTCCAAATATCACTTTGCAAATTCCACAAGAACAGTCTTAGGAAAGGCTTCTTGAGGAAAGCTGTAATTATGTGAGATGAATTAACAGAACACAAAGCAGTTTCTCAGAAAGCTTCTTTTCAGTTTTTATCTTAGGATATTTCCTTTTCACCATAGCCCTCTATGGGCTTCCAAATATCAATTTGCAAATTCCACAAGAACAGTCTTAGCGAAAGGCTTCTTGAGGAAAGCTGTAACTCTGTGAGATGAATTAACAGAACACAAATCAGTTGTTCAGAAACTTCTTTTCAGTTTTTATCTTAGGATATTTCCTTTTCACCATAGCCTCTATGGGCTTCCAAATATCACTTTGCAAATTACACAAGAACAGTCTTAGCGAAAGGCTTCTGAGGGGAAAGCTGTAACTCTGTGAGATGAATTAACAGAACACAAAGCAGTTTCTCAGAAACTTCTTTTCAGTTTTTATCTTAGGATATTTCCTTTTCACCATAGCCCTCTATGGGCTTCCAAATATCACTTTGCAAATTCCACAAGAACAGTCTTAGGAAAGGCTTCTTGAGGAAAGCTGTAATTATGTGAGATGAATTAACAGAACACAAGCAGTTTCTCAGAAAGCTTCTTTTCAGTTTTCATCTTAGGACATTTCCTTTTCACCATAGCCCTCTATGGGCTTCCAAATATCACTTTGCAAATTCCTCAAGAACAGTCTCAGCGAAAGCATTCTTGAGGATAAAGCTGTCACTCTGTGAGATGAATTAACAACACACAAAGCTCTTTCTCATGAAGCTTATTTCTAGTTTTATCTTAGAATGTTTCCTTTTTCACCATAGCCCACTACGGGCTTTCAAATAACAGTTTGCAAATTCCACAAGAACAGTCTTAGTGAAAGGCTTCTTGAGAAAGCTGTAACTCTGTGAGATGAATTAACAACACAAAGCAGTGTCTCAGAAAGCTTCTTTTCAGTTTTTATCTAAGGATATTTCCTTTTCACCATAGCCCTCTATGGGCTTCCAAATATCACTTGCAAATTCCACAAGAACAGTCTTAGCGAAAGGCTTCTTGAGGAAAGCTGTAATTCTGAGAGATGAATTAACAGAACACAAAGGAGTTTCTCAGAAAGCTTCTTTTCGGTTTTTATCTTAGAATATTTCCTTTTTCACCATAGTCCTCTATGGGCTTCCAAATATCACTGTACAAATTCCACAAGAACAGTTTAAGAGAAAGGCTTCTTGAGGGGAAAGCTGTAACTCTGTGAGATGAATTAACAGAACACAAAGAAGTTTCTCAGAAGGTTTCTTTCCAGTTTTTAAGTGAAGAAATTTCCTTTTTCACAATAGACCTCCATGGGCTCCAAGTATCACTTTGCAAATTCCACAAGAACAGACTTAGTAAAAGGCTTTCTAAGCGGAAAGCTGTAATTATGTGAGATGAATTAACAGAACACAAAGAAGTTTCTCAGAAAGCTTCTTTTTAGTTTTTATCTTAGGATATTTCCTTTTTCAGCATAGCCCTCTATGGGCTTCCAAATATCAATTTGCAAATTTCGCAAGAACAGTCTTAGCGAAAGACTTCTTGAGGGGAAAGCTGTAACTCTGTGAGATGAATTAACAGAACACAAATCAGTTGTTCAGAAACTTCTTTTCAGTTTTTATCTTAGGATATTTCCTTTTTCACCATAGCCCTCTATGGGCTTCCAAATATCACCTTGCAAATTCCACAAGAACAGTCTTAGCGAAAGGCTTCTTGAGGAAAGCTGTAACTCTGTGAGATGAATTAACAGAACACAAAACAGTTTCTCAGAATCTTCTTTTCAGCTTTTATCTTAGGATATTTCCTTTTTCACCATAACCCTCTAAGGGCTTCCAAATATCACTTTGCAAAATCCACATGAACAGTCTTAGCGAAAGGCTTCTGGAGGGGAAAGCTGTAACTTTGTGAGATGAATTAACAGAACACATACCAGTTTCTAAGAAAGCTTCTTTTCAGTTTTTATCTTAGGATATTTCCTTTTTCACCATAGCCCTCTATGGACTTCCAAATATCACTTTGCAAATTCCACAAGAACAGTCGTAGCTAAAGGCTTCTTGAGGGGAAAGCTGTAACTCTGAGAGATGAATTAACAGAACACAATGCTGTTTCTCAGAAAGGTTCTTTCAATTTTTAACGGAAGATAATTTCTTTTTCACCAGAGCCCTCTATGGGCTTCCAAATATCACTTTGCAAATTCTACAAGAACAGTCTTAGCGAAAGTCTTCTTCAGGGGAAAGCTGTAACACTGTGAGATGAATTAACAGAACACAAAGCACTATCTCAGAGATTCTTTTCAGTTTTTCTCTTAGGATATTTCCTTTTTCACCATGGCCCTGTATGGGCTTCCAAATATCACTTTGCAAATTTCACAAGAACAGTCTCTAGCGAAAGGCATTCTTGAGGATAAAGCTGTAACTCTGTGAGATGAATTAACAGAACACAAAGCAGTTTCTCAGAAAGCTTCTTTTCAGTTTTTATCTTAGGATATTTCCTTTTTCACCATAACCCTCTAAGGGCTTCCAAATATCACTTTGCAAAATCCACATGAACAGTCTTAGCGAAAGGCTTCTGGAGGAAAGCTGTAACTTTGTGAGATGAATTAACAGAACACATACCAGTTTCTAAGAAAGCTTCTTTTCAGTTTTTATCTTAGGATATTTCCTTTTTCACCATAGCCCTCTATGGACTTCCAAATATCACTTTGCAAATTCCACAAGAACAGTCTTAGCGAAAGACTTCTTGAGGGAAAGCTGTAACTCTGTGAGATGAATTAACAGAACACAAATCAGTTGTTCAGAAAGGTTCTTTCAATTTTAACGGAAGATAATTTCTTTTCACCAGAGCCCTCTATGGGCTTCCAAATATCACTTGCAAATTACACAAGAACAGTCTTAGCGAAAGTCTTCTTCAGGGGAAAGCTGTAACACTGTGAGATGAATTAACAGAACACAAAGCACTATCTCAGAGCTTCTTTTCAGTTTTCTCTTAGGATATTTCCTTTTCACCATAGCCCTCTATGGGCTTCCAAATATCACTTTGCAAATTTCACAAGAACAGTCTTAGTAAAGGCTTCTTGAGGGAAAGCTGTAACTCTGTGAGATGAATTAACAGAACACAAAGCTGTTCTCATGAAGGTTCTTTCCAGTTTTTATCTTAGAATATTTCCTTTTCACCATAGCCTCTATGGGCTTCCAAATATCGCTTTGCAAATTCCACAAGAACAGTCGTGGCGAAAGGCTTCTTGAGGGAAAGCTGTAACTCTAGAGATGAATTAACAGAACACAATGCTGTTTCTCAGAAAGGTTCTTTCAATTTTAACGGAAGAGAATTCCTTTTTACCACAGCCCTCTATGGGCTTCCAAATATCACTTTGCAAATTCTACAAAACAGTCTTAGCGAAGGCTTCTTCAGGGGAAAGCTGTAACTGTGAGATGAATTAACAGAACACAAAGCAGTTTCTCAGAAGCTTCTTTTCAGTTTTTATCTTAGGATATTTCCTTTTCACCATAGCCCTCTATTGGCTTCCAAATATCACTTTGCAAATTTCACAAAAACAGTCGTAGCGAAAGGCTTCTTGAGGGTAAAACTGTAACTCTGTGAGGTGAATTAACAGAACACAAAGCTGTTTCTCATGAAGCTTCTTTCCAGTTTTTATCTTAGAATATTTCCTTTTCACCAAGGCCACTATGGGCTTCCAAATATCACTTTGCAAATTCCACAGGAACAGTCTTAGCGAAAGGCTTCCTGAGGGAAAGCTGTAACTCTGTGAGATGAATTAACAAAACACAAAGCTGTTCTCATGAAGCTTCTTTCCAGTTTTTATCTTAGAATATTTCCTTTTTCAGCATACCCCTCTATGGGCTTCCAAATATCGCTTTGCAAATTCCACAAGAACAGTCGTAGCGAAAGGCTTCTTGAGGGGAAAGCTGTAACTCTCAGAGATGAATTAACAGAACACAATGCTGTTTCTCAGAAAGGTTCTTTCAATTTTTAACGGAAGAGAATTCCTTTTTTACCACAGCCCTCTATGGGCTTCCAAATATCACTTTGCAAATTCTACAAAACAGTCTTAGCGAAAGGCTTCTTCAGGGGAATGCTGTGACACTGTGAGATGAATTAACAGAACACAAAGCAGTTTCTCAGAGCTTCTTTTCAGTTTTTCTCTTAGGATATGTCCTTTTTCACCATGGCCCTGTATGGGCTTCCAAATATCACTTTGCAAATTTCACAAAAACAGTCGTAGCGAAAGGCTTCTTGAGGGTAAAACTGTAACTCTGTGAGGTGAATTAACAAAACACAAAGCTGTTTCTCATGAAGCTTCTTTCCAGTTTTTATCTTAGAATATTTCCTTTTTCACCAAGGCCACTATGGGCTTTCAAATATCACATTGAAAATTCCACAAGAACAGTCTTAGCGAAAGGCTTCCTGAGGGGAAAGCTGTAACTCTCTGAGATGAATTAACAGAACACAAAACAGTTTCTCAGAAACTTCTTTTCAGTTTTTATCTTAGGATATTTCCGTTTTCACCATAGCCCTCTATGGGCTTCCTAGTATCACTTTGCAAATTCCACAGGAACAGTCTTAGCGAAAGGCTTCTTGAGGGGAAAGCTGTAACTTTTTGAGATGAATTAACAGAACACAAAGCAGTTTCTCAGAAAGCTTCTTTTCAGTTTTTATCTTAGGATATTTCCTTTTTCACCATAGCCCTCTATGGGCTTCAAAATATCACTTTGAAAATTACACAAGAACAGTCTTAGCGAAAGGCTTCTTGAGGGGAAAGCTGTAACTCTGTGAGATGAATTAACAGAACACAAAGCAGTTTCTAAGAAGCTTCTTTTCAGTTTTTATCTTAGGATATTTCCTTTTTCACCATAGCCCTCTATTGGCTTCCAAATATCACTTTGCAAATTCCACAAGAACAGTCGTAGCGAAAGGCTTCTTGAGGGGAAAACTGTAACGCTGAGAGATGAATTAACAGAACACAAAACTGTTTCTCAGAAAGCTTCTTTCCAATTTTTAATGGAAGGTTATTCCTTTTTCACCCCAGCCCTCTATGGGCATCCAAATATCAATTTGCAAATTCCACAACAACAGTCTTAGCGAAAGGATCCTTGAGGGAAAGCTGTAACCCTGTGAGATGAATTAAAAGAACACAAAGCAGTTTCTCAGAAAGCGTCTTTTCAGTTTTTAACTGGAGATATTTCCTTTTTCACCATAGCCCTCTATGGGCTTCCAAATATCACTTTGCAAATTTCACAAGAACCGTCTTAGCGAAAGGCTTTTTTTTTTTTTTTTTTTTTTTGTAGTTCTCTGGTTTATTGAACAACAGTCCAACTTTAAAGCATTAAATAAGAAGCAACCATTTAGGAGGGGAACAATGGCTTCAAAATAAAAATGAAGACAGAGCCGGAGCAGTTCACATTTGTCACATGAGTGACGAAAAGCAAATGATTGAGACGGAAAGGGAACGTTGGCAATGCTACAGAATAGAGGCCCCGGAGGCATGGGCTACCCTGCGTCCCCAGCCTGCGGGCAGAACAGAGAGCAACCCCATAGCCTGCTCCACTGTGTCAGTTCCAGCTGCCCTTCTGCTGAGAACACCCGGAGCTCAGGCTTCCAAGTTCATGGCAGAACCGCTTCCCTTAAAAAGAAAGCAAAGGTTACGTGGATTTCTCCCGCGCTTCCTTCTCTACAGACTTACACCGGCTCAGGACGTAAGGATAGAATTCTGTGCTGCTTGTAGCCCTGAGAAGTCAGCAGCTGTGCAATGCAGGTAGTTCCTGCTTCACCCTCTGACACCCAGAGTTCTTTGGGTCTCGGCAGAACATTGCCTGGAGCTGAGTGGGGTCATCCCTCCTAGACACCGTCCTCCCCAGCCCACCTTGTCTTCACGGAGGCAGAGAACCTGCTGCACGTAGAATCCAAGCAATACGCTAAGCTTCATTAAGTATTTTTCCTCCAGTTAAAAAGCAGTTCTACATGTTGGAAAACGTCTTTGTTTCCCTGAATGACTGAAAGCAACTCACAAGAATCCAGCCACGGAAAACCCTCCGTGGCAATATTTTAAAATTCATTTCCCTGTGTTTAAATTCCCTGTGTTAATTGAGTTTAAAGAGAAGCAGCAAGAGTCCTTTCCGGTAATCAAATCAAAACACCCTATGTGGAAAAGCTGGCCGCACGGAGGAACTGGACTTTTAGGGCTGACACACAGACATAACCTCCAGACCCGTGAGCCGCCCACTTTTGTTTCGTTTTGTTTTGAGACAGAGTCTCACTCTCTCATCCAGACTGGAGTGCAGTGGCGCAGTCTTGGCTCACTGCAACCGCCGCCTCCTGGGCTCGAGCGATTCTCCCACCTCAGCCTCCCGAGTAGCTGGGATTACAGGCGCACGCCACCACACCTGGCTAATTTTTTCGTATTTTTAGTAGAGACGAGGTTTCACCATGTTGGTTGGCCAGGCTGGTCTCGAACTCCTGACCTCAGCGTGAGCCACCACCCAGTTTTCAAGGGCCAACTCCACAAAGTGAATTTTGGCAGGGAGCAGGAAGCAGGCTGACAGCAACCTGTCGAAAATACAACACAGTCCACACCGTTTTTTTTTTGTTTGTTTGTTTGTTTTGCTTTTTGTTAAGTGCCTGCATTTTTTACTCATCTGTCACATTTTTAACCAAACATTTAAAAAAAAAAAAAAAAGGTCTCTCTTTTGAAGAAGGGCATTTTGGCTAAAAGGTCTCTCCCCATTTCCCAGAAGCAAGAGGTCCCCGCTTGCATGAGAATTGTAAACATGAATTCAGTGATCTGGACCTCGCAGAAGTCACGCGTGATGATCAGGAAAGGTTCGTCTGACGCCACCCAGGATGTTCCTGTGTGTCTTCTAAACCCTCCCAGGGAGAACTTGAATCGGATATGGTATGGTGTGGGTCTCAAGTATCTGTGAAGGAACTGCAATTCCCAAGCAGAAGTCGTCGAGGCTCCGGGAATAGGGGAGGAAAGGAAACCCACTCAAAGCCGCCTCTCTCGTGTCTTCTTTTTTCTTTTTGACAGAGTCTCGCTCTTGTCGCCCAGGCTGGAGTGCAGTGGAGTGATCTCAGCTCACTGCAACCTCCGCCTGCCAGGTTCAAGTGATTCTCTGGCCTCAGCCTCCAGAGTAGCTGGGATTGCAGGAACGTACCATCATGCCTAGCTAATTTTTGTATTTTTAGTAGAGACAGGTTTCGCCATGTTGGCCAGGCTGGTCTCCATCTTCTGACCTCAGTTCATCTGCCCACCTCGGCCTCCCAAAGTGCTGGGATTACAGACGAGAGCCACCATGCCTGGCCCTCTCTCGCTTCTCGAATCTCTTTCCTTTTTCCACCTTCTAGGTGTCAAAGACAGTGGATGGTCTCTGAGGTTCAAAACCAAGCTGACCAGGTGAGTATTTACAGCAAAGCATCCAATGGGCTGCTGCGGGGATGACCTGTAAGACGAGACGCTTCCTCGCTACAGGAAGCTGCTGTCCCTGATGCCAAAGAAACCGCCGCTGACGCCGTCCCCCAGGGAGAACACCTGCTCCTGGTCCAGGCCCCACTCCCCCTCATCCTGGTCCTCGGGTTCCGCCTCTGCCCCACTCCGGGCGTTCTCATACAGAAACACCTGCTCGTCCACGTGCGCAGGGGCCAGCCAGTTCCTCTTGGCGCTGACCACGTTGGCGGCGGAACCAAAGAGACGCTCAGGTGCGACGCGCGTGGCTGTCACGCACCAGTACTTCTGAAGCACCTTGGGCAGCAGGGGGAAGAGGGCCAGGCGGTCTGACCACCACTTGAGGGGGTCTTCGTTGAGGCCGAGCACCTTCTGGGATTTGAAGTTGCTCAGCTCCTCCACCACCTGGGCGTGCCATTCTTCCTGGTCCTCCACGCCGCCCGTCTGGCAGAAGATCTCGGCCAGCATATTGTTGATGACGCTGGTGGGCGGAGGCGTGGACGTCCGCATGAGCTTCTTTACGGGAGGTTCCTCGGGCACCGGGAAGATCTTGTCCTCGCCGGCCGGTAGCCGCCGTCTTGACCTTGTCCAGCAGGCCCTTGGCCTCTTCCACTACGCGGTTCTCCACCTGCTGCCGCTCGAAGGCCGAGAGGAAGGGCAGCCTCTTGTAGCGGGGGTCCAGGAAGGTGGCGGCGTTGAGAAACATGTCAATCTCAGGCGCCTCCTGGTAGGTCTTGAGAGCTCCTTGGCGATGACCTCCTTGGCCATGCTGAGCTCCTTGGAGTCGGTCTCCTTGATGTTGAGCGTGGTGTTGAGGAGCATGTGCAGCAGCGGCTTCACCATGCTGATGGTGGGGTACCTGGAGGCTGACAGCATCTCGGCCACCTGCTTGAAGGGCTGCAGGAGCTCGACCAGCCCCTCGATGGTGGCCCACTCGCTGGCCTCAAGCATCAGGTGGTGGTTGTTGCTGTCCTCCACCAGGACCCCGGCAATGACGAACTGCTGCTCCTTGAGGCGCTGCAGCATGGCCAGCGTGCTCCCCCACCAGGAGACGCGGTTGCTCACCAGCATGCAGTGGGCCACGTTCTGCTGCTTCTGCTTCTCATAGAGCATGTACATGGCCACAGCAGACTGATGGAAGTACTCCACCAGTTTTCGGCAGCGCGACAGCAATGCCCCAGCCGGGAGCTGGAAGGCCTGCTGGATGCGGCGTTGAAGGTGTGGCCCAGGCAGGGCATGTGCACGGCAATGTCCAGCAGGGAGCACGCCTTCACGATGTCCTTGCCGTAGTTGGTGGTGGCCCCGAAGACCTTGGCGCTAATGCCCCACTCGATGAAGACCTCGTAGAGCACCCGCGTGATGGTCTCCGCCGTGTTCTCTTGGGCACCTCGAAGGTCTTCAGGCAGCGGGAGCCCACGGACAGGCAGTTGGGGGCGCCCAGGCCCAGGAAGTGGGCGGCCAGCGTAACGTAGGCACGGTTCTGGTTCTCGCTCCTCCACATGTCCGTGGAGATGCCACACCAGGTGGCCTCGGCCAGCTCCTTCAGGATCACCTCCCGGACGGCCCCGTACTTCTCAGGGATGGCCTTGGTGGAGATGTACTTCCTGCTGGGCAGCTCGTAGCGGGGGTCAGCCGTCTTCAACAGCACCTTGAAGGTGGGCTCGTCCACGATGGAGGCCGGGTACAGCCCCTCGCAGATGAGGCCCAGCACGGCGGCCGTCAGCTCTTGCTGCTTCTTGCTGTCGTAGCCGTGGCCAGTCTTGACGGCCAGCGCATCCTGCCCGGGCTGCTGGGACGACTCGGGCTTCAGCTTGGAGAAGGCGGTGGCAAAGGCCTCGCGCATCTGCTCCGTGTTGCTCTTGACAAACTCGCAGAATTCCTCGGGGTGGTTCTTCTCCAGGTGGTAGGACAGGTTGGAGGTGTTTCCAGAGTAGGCGATCTGGGCCATGCAGATACGGCAGTAGATTTTCTTCCACTGCAGGATGCATCCCTCGCATTTGTGTCCCTTGCTCACCAGCTTCAGGTCTGTCTGGGAGCTGGAGCCTGCCTGCTTGAATATTTCCTTTTCACCATAGTCCTCTATGGGCTTCCAAATATCACTTTCCAAATTCCACAAGAACAGTCTTAGTGAAAGGCTTCTTGAGGGGAAAGCTGTAACTCTGTGAGATGAATTAACAGAACACAAAGAAGTTTCTCAGAAAGCTTCTTTCCAGTTTTTAAGTGAAGATATTTCCTTTTCACAATAGACCTCCATGGGCTTCCAAGTATCACTTTGCAAATTCCACAAGAACAGTCTTAGCGAAAGGCTTCTTGAGGAAAGCTGTAATTATGTGAGATGAATTAACAGAACACAAAGAAGTTTCTCAGAAAGCTTCTTTTCAGTTTTATCTTAGGATATTTCCTTTTCACCATAGCCCTCTATGGGCTTCCAAATATCAATTTGCAAATTCACAAGAACAGTCTTAGCGAAAGGACTTTGAGTCCACGCCGCCCGTCTGGCAGAAGATCTCGGCCAGCATATTGTTGATGACGCTGGTGGGCGGAGGCGTGGGCGTCCGCATGAGCTTCTTTACGGGAGGTTCCTCGGGCACCGGGAAGATCTTGTCCTCGCCGGCCGGTAGCCGCCGTCTTGACCTTGTCCAGCAGGCCCTTGGCCTCTTCCACTCTGTGGTTCTCCACCTGCTGCCGCTCAAGGCCGAGAGGAAGGGCAGCCTCTTGTAGCGGGGTCCAGGAAGGTGGCGGCGTTGAGAAACATGTCAATCTCAGGCGTCTCCTGGTAGGTCTTGGAGAGCTCCTTGGCGATGACCTCCTTGGCCATGCTGAGCTCCTTGGAGTCGGTCTCCTTGATGTTGAGCGTGGTGTTGAGGAGCATGTGCAGCAGCGGCTTCACCATGCTGATGGTGGGGTACCTGGAGGCTGACAGCATCTCGGCCACCTGCTTGAAGGGCTGCAGGAGCTCGACCAGCCCCTCGATGGTGGCCCACTCGCTGGCCTCAAGCATCAGGTGGTGGTTGTTGCTGTCCTCCACCAGGACCCCGGCAATGACGAACTGCTGCTCCTTGAGGCGCTGCAGCATGGCCAGCGTGCTCCCCCACCAGGAGACGCGGTTGCTCACCAGCATGCAGTGGGCCACGTTCTGCTGCTTCTGCTTCTCATAGAGCATGTACATGGCCACAGCAGACTGATGGAAGTACTCCACCAGTTTTCGGCAGCGCGACAGCAATGCCCCCAGCTTCGGGAGCTGGAAGGCCTGCTGGATGCCGGCGTTGAAGGTGTGGCCCAGGCAGGGCATGTGCACGGCAATGTCCAGCAGGAGCACGCTCACGATGTCCTTGCCGTAGTTGGTGGTGGCCCCGAAGACCTTGGCGCTAATGCCCCACTCGATGAAGACCTCGTAGAGCACCCGCGTGATGGTCTCCGCCGTGTTCTCTTCGGGCACCTCGAAGGTCTTCAGGCAGCGGGAGCCCACGGACAGGCAGTTGGGGGCGCCCAGGCCCAGGAAGTGGGCGGCCAGCGTAACGTAGGCACGGTTCTGGTTCTCGCTCCTCCACATGTCCGTGGAGATGCCACACCAGGTGGCCTCGGCCAGCTCCTTCAGGATCACCTCCCGGACGGCCCCGTACTTCTCAGGGATGGCCTTGGTGGAGATGTACTTCCTGCTGGGCAGCTCATAGCGGGGGTCAGCCGTCTTCAACAGCACCTTGAAGGTGGGCTCGTCCACGATGGAGGCCGGGTACAGCCCCTCGCAGATGAGGCCCAGCACGGCGGCCGTCAGCTCTTGCTGCTTCTTGCTGTCGTAGCCGTGGCCAGCCTTGACGGCCAGCGCGTCCTGCCCGGGCTGCTGGGACGACTCGGGCTTCAGCTTGGAGAAGGCGGTGGCAAAGGCCTCGCGCATCTGCTCCGTGTTGCTCTTGACAAACTCGCAGAATTCCTCGGGGTGGTTCTTCTCCAGGTGGTAGGACAGGTTGGAGGTGTTTCCAGAGTAGGCGATCTGGGCCATGCAGATACGGCAGTAGATTTTCTTCCACTGCAGGATGCATCCCTCGGCATTTGTGTCAAAGCCGAAATACTTCCACACCTTGCTCTTGGCGCGGGGGTGGGCCACCAGCTTCAGGTCTGTCTGGGAGCTCTCCAGGCTTTTATTCTCCATTGCTTCTCCACTGGAGCCTGCCTGCTTGGACGGCCGCTCATGCGTGGGGACCTGCTGGCTCCAGGAAGCCCCCGCGGCAACGCCGTAGCAGCTGCGCCAGGATCACCGCGGCGCCGGCCGCGTAGACCCGCAGGGCCGCCAGCGCCGCAGACAATGGCGACATGGCTGCCCCAGCCGCGCCGCCGCCGCTTCCGCGCCGCCCGCGGGACTCTGCCGCGAAAGGCTTCTTAAGGGGAAAGCTGTATCTCTGAGAGATGAATTAACAGAACACAAAGGAGTTTCCCAGAAAGCTTCTTTTCGGTTTTTATCTTAGAATATTTCCTTTTTCACCATAGTCCTCTATGGGCTTCCAAATATCACCGTACAAATTCCACAAGAACAGTTTAAGAGAAAGGCTCTTTGAGGGGAAAGCTGTAACTCTGTGAGATGAATTAACAGAACACAAAGAAGTTTCTCAGAAGGTTTCTTTCCAGTTTTTAAGTGAAGATATTTCCTTTTTCACAATAGACCTCCATGGGCTTCCAAGTATCACTTTGCAAATTCCAGAAGAATAGTCTTACCAAAAGGCTTTCAGAGCGGAAAGCTGTAATTATGTGAGATGAATTAACAGAACACAAAGAAGTTTCTCAGAAAGCTTCTTTTTAGTTTTTATCTTAGGATATTTCCTTTTTCAGCATAGCCCTCTATGGGCTTCCAAATATCAATTTGCAAATTTCGCAAGAACAGTCTTAGCGAAAGACTTCTTGAGGGGAAAGCTGTAACTCTGTGAGATGAATTAACAGAACACAAAGCAGTTGTTCAGAAACTTCTTTTCAGTTTTTACCTTAGGATATTTCCATATTCACCATAGCCCTCTATGGGCTTCCTAATATCACTTTGCAAATTCCACAGGAACAGTCTTAGCGAAAGGCTTCCTGAGGAGAAAGCTGTAACTCTGTGAGATGAATTAACAGAACACAAAACAGTTTCTCAGAATCTTCTTTTCAGCTTTTATCTTAGGATATTTCCTTTTTCACCATAACCCTCTATGGGCTTCCTAATATCACTTTGCAAATTCCACCTGAACAGTCTTAGCGAAAGGCTTCTGGAGGGGAAAGCTGTAACTTGGTGAGATGAATTAACAGAACACATACCAGTTTCTAAGAAAGCTTCTTTTCAGTTTTTATCTTAGGATATTTCCTTTTTCACCATAGCCCTCTATGGGCTTCCAAATATCACTTTGCAAATTCCACAAGAACAGTCATAGCGAAAGGTTTCTTGAGGGGAAGCTGTAACTCTGAGAGATGAATTAACAGAACACAATGCTGTTTCTCAGAAAGGTTCCTTCAATTTTTAACGGAAGATAATTCCTTTTTCACCACAGCCCTGTATGGGCTTCCAAATATCACTTTTCAAATTCCACAAGAACAGTCTTAGTGAAAGGCTTCTTTAGGGGAAAGATGTAAGTCTGTTAGACGAATTTACGGAACACAAAGCAGTTTCTCAGAAAGCTTCTTTCCGGTTTTTAACTGAAGATGTTTACTTTTTTACCATTGCCATCTATGGGCTTCCAAATATCACTTTGCAAATTCCACAAGAACTGTCGTAGTGAAAGGCTCCTTGATGGGAAAGCTGTAAATCTGTGAGATGAATTATCAGAACAGAGAGCAATTTCTCTGAAAGCTTCTTTCCAGTTTTTATCTTAGGATAATTCCGTTATCACCATAGCCCTCTATGGGCTTCCAAATATCACTTTGCAAATTCCACAAGAACAGTGTTAGCGAAACGCTTCTTGAGGAGAAAGCTGTAGCTCTGTGAGAAGAATTAACAGAACACAAAATAGTTTCTCAGAAAGCTTCTTTGTAGGGTTTAGCTGAAGATATTTTCTTTTTCACCATTGCCCTCTATGGGCTTCCAAATATCACTTTAAAAATACCACAAGAACATTCTTAGCGAACGGCTTCTTGAGTGGAAAGCTGTAACTCTGTGAGATGAATTAACAAAACAGAGTGCAGTTTTTCAGAAAGCTTCTTTTCAGTTTTTAACTGAAGGTATTTCCTTTTTCACCATTGCCCTCTATGGGCTTTCAAATGTCACATTGCAAATTCCACAACAACAGTCATAGCGAACGGCTTCTTGATGGGAAAGCTCTAACTCTGTGAGATGAATGAACAGACCACAAAGCAGTTTCTTAGTACGCTTCTTTCCAGTTTTTAACGGAAGATATTTCCTTTTTCACTTTTGCCCTCCATGGGCTTCCAAATATCACTTTCCAAATTCCACAGGAACAGTCTTAGCGAAAGGCTTCTTGATGGGAAAGCTGTAACTCTGTGAGATGAATTAACAGGACAGAGAGCAGTTTCTCAGAAAGCTTCTTTTCAGTTTCTATCGTAGGATATTTACTTTTCCACTGTGGCCCTCTATGGGATTCCAAATATCACTTTGCAAATTCCACAAGAACAGTCTTAGTGAAAGGCTTCTTGAGGGGAAAGCTGTAACTCTGCAAGAAGAATTAACAGAACACAAAGTAGTTTCTCAGAAAGCTTCTTTCCATGTTTTAACTGAAGATATTTCCTTTTTCACCGTTGCCCTCTAAGGGCTTCCAAATACCACTTTACGAATACCACAAGAACAGTCTTAGCGAAAGGCTTCTTGAGGGGAAAGCTGTAACTCTGTGAGGTGTATTAACAGGACACAAAGTAGTTCCTCAGAAAGCTTCCTTCCATTTTTTAACTGAAGATATTTCCTTTTTCAATATTGCCGTCTACGGGCTTCCAAATATCACCTTCCAAATTCCACGAGAAAAGTCTTAGAGAAAGGTTTCTTGATGGGTAAGCTGTAACTCTGTGAGATGAATTACCAGAACAGAGAGCAGTTTCTCAGAAAGCTTGTTTTCAGTTCTTATCTTAGGTTATATCCTTTTTCACCATAGCCCTCTATAGGCTTCCAAATATCACTTTGCAAATTCCACAAGAACACTCTTAGCGAAAGGCTTCTTGTGGGGAAAGCTGTAACTCCGTGAGATGAATTAACAGAACAGAGAGCAGTTTCTCTGAAAGCTTCTTTTCAGTTTTTATCATAGGATATTTCCTTTTTCACCATAGCCATCTATGGACTTCCAAATACAACTTTGCATATTCCACAAGGACAGTCTTAGCGAAAGTCTTCTTGAGGGGAAAGGTGTATCTCTGTGAGAAGAATTAACAGAACACAAAGTAGATTCTCAGAAAGCTTCTTCCCAGTTTTTAACTGAAGATATTTCCTTTTTTACCGTTGCCCTCTATAGGCTTCCAAATATCACTTTCCAAATTCCACAAGAAGTGTCTTAGCGAAAGGCTTCTTGAGGGGAAAGCTGTAACTCTGTGAGATGAATTAACAGAACGGAGAGCATTTTCTCAGAAAGCTTCTTTTGAGTTTTTATCATGGGATATTTCCTTTTTCACCATAGCCCTCTATGGCCTTACAAATATCACTTTGCAAATTCCACAAGAACACTCTTAGCGAAAGACTTCTTGAGGGGAAACCTGTAACTCTGCGAGAAGAATTAACAGAACACAAAGTATTTCTCAGAAAGCTTCTTTCCAGGTTTCAACTGCAGATATTTCCTTTTTCACCATTGCCCTCTAAGGTATTCCAAACATCGCTTTACAAATACGAGAAGAACAGTCTTAGCGAAAGGCTTCTGGAGGGGAAAGCTGTAACTCTGTGAGATGAATTAACAGAACAGAGAGCAGTTTCTCAGGAAGCTCCTTTTCAGTTTTTAACTGAAGATATTTCCTTTTTCACCATTGCCCTCTATAGTCTTCCAAATATCACTTTCCAAATTCCACAATAACAGTCTTAGCGAAAGTCTTCTTGATGGGAAAGCTGTAACTCTGTGAGATGAATTAACAGAACAGAGAGCAGTTTCTCAAAAAGATTCTTTTCAGTTTTTAACTGAAGATATTTCCTTTTTCACCATTGCCGTCTAAGGGCTTACAAATATCTCTGTGAGATGAATTAACAGAACACAAAGCAGTTTCTCAGAAAGCTTCCTGCCAGATTTTATCTGAAGATGTTTCCTTTTTACCATTGCCATCTATGGGCTTCCAAATATCACTTTGCAAATTCCACAAGAACTGTCGTAGTGAAAGGCTCCTTGATGGGAAAGCTGTAAATCTGTGAGATGAATTATCAGAACAGAGAGCAATTTCTGAAAGCTTCTTTCCAGTTTTATCTTAGGATAATTCGTTATCACCATAGCCCTCTATGGGCTTCCAAATATCACTTTGCAAATTCCACAAGAACAGTGTTAGCGAAACGCTTCTTGAGGAGAAAGCTGTAACTCTGTGAGAAGAATTAACAGAACACAAAATAGTTTCTCAGAAAGCTTCTTTGTAGGGTTTAGCTGAAGATATTTTCTTTTTCACCATTGCCCTCTATGGGCTTCCAAATATCACTTTAAAAATACCACAAGAACATTCTTAGCGAACGGCTTCTTGAGTGGAAAGCTGTAACTCTGTGAGATGAATTAACAAAACAGAGTGCAGTTTTTCAGAAAGCTTCTTTTCAGTTTTTAACTGAAGGTATTTCCTTTTTCACCATTGCCCTCTATGGGCTTTCATAGATCACTTAGCAAATTCCACAAGAACTGTCTTAGCGAAAGGCTTCTTGATGGGAAATCTGTAACTCTGTGAGATGAATTAACAGATCAGAGAATAGTTTCTCTGAAAGCTTCTTTACAGTTTTTATCTTAGGATATGTCCTTTTTCACCAAAGCCCTCTATGGGCTTCCCAATATAACTTTCCAAATTCCACAAGAACAGTCTTAGTGAAAGGCTTCTTGAGGAGAAAGCTGTAGTTCTGTGAGAAGAATTAACAGAACACAAAGTACTTTCTCAAAAAGTTTCTTTGCAGATTTTACCTGAAGATATTTCCTTTTTCACCATTGCCCTCTATGGGCTTCCAAATATCACTTTACAAATACCGCAAGAATATTCTTAGCGAACGGCTTCTTGAGTGGAAAGCTGTAACTCTGTGAGATGAATTAACAGAGCACAGAACAGTTTCTCAGAAAGCTTCTTTTAAGTTTTCATATTAGGATATTTCCTTTTCCACCATAGCCCTCTATGGGGTTCCAAATATCACTTTGCAAATTCCACAAGAACAGTCGTAGCGAAAGTCTTCTTGAGTGGGAATCTGTAACTCTGTGAGATGAATTAGCAGAACACAAATCAGTTTTCAGAGAACTTCTTTTCAGTTTTTATCTTAGAATATTTCCTTTCTCACCGTAGCCCCTAAGGGCTTTCAAATATCACTTTGCATATTCCACAAGAACAGTCTCAGCGAAAGGCTTCTTGAGGGGAAAGCTGTAACTCTGTGAGATGAATTAAGAGAACACAAAGCAGTTTCTCAGAAAGCTTCTTTTCGGTTTTTACCTTAGAATATTTCCTATTTCACCCTTGCACTCTATGGGCTTCCTAATATCACTTTGCAAATTCCACAAGAACAGTCTTAGCGAAAGTTTTATTGAGGCGAAAGCTGTAACTCTGTGAGATGAAATAACAGAACACACAGCAGTTTCTTAGAAAGATTCTTTTCAGTTTTACCTTAGGATATTTCCTTTTCTCCAAAGGCCTCTTTGGGCTTCCAAATATCACTTTGCAAATTCCACAAGAACAGTCTTAGCGAAAGGCTTTTTGAGGGGAAGCTGTAACTCTGTGAGATGAATTAACAGAACACAAAGAAGTTTCTCAGAAGTCTTCTTACCAGTTTTTAACTGAAGATATTTTCTTTTTCACCATAGCCCTCTATGGGCTTCCAAATATCACTTTGCAAATACCACAAGAACAGTCTTAGCGAAAGGCTTATTGAGAGGAAGGCAGTAACTCTGTGAGATGAATTCCCAGAACACAAAGCAGTTTCTCAGAAAGCTTCTTTTCAGTTTTAACTGAAGATATTTTCTTTTTCACCATAGCCCTCTATGGGCTTCCAAATATCACTTTGCAAATTCCACAAGAACAGTCTTAACGAAAGGCTACTTGAGGGGAAAGCTGTAACTCTGTGAGATGAATTACAGAACATAAAGCAGTTTCTCAGAAGGCTTCTTTTCAGTTCTTATCTTAGGTTATATCCTTTTTCACCATAGCCCTCTATAGGCTTCCAAATATCTTTGCAAATTCCACAAGAACACTCTTAGCGAAAGGCTTCTTGTGGGAAAGCTGTAACTCCGTGAGATGAATTAACAGAACAGAGAGCAGTTTCTCTGAAAGCTTCTTTTCAGTTTTTATCATAGGATATTTCCTTTTCACCATAGCCATCTATGGACTTCCAAATACAACTTTGCATATTCCACAAGGACAGTCTTAGCGAAAGTCTTCTTGAGGGGAAAGGTGTATCTCTGTGAGAAGAATTAACAGAACACAAAGTAGATTCTCAGAAAGCTTCTTCCCAGTTTTTAACTGAAGATATTTCCTTTTTACCGTTGCCCTCTATAGGCTTCCAAATATCACTTTCCAAATTCCACAAGAAAAAGGCTTCTTGAGGGGAAAGCTGTAACTCTGTGAGATGAATTAACAGAACGGAGAGCATTTTCTCAGAAAGCTTCTTTTGAGTTTTTATCATGGGATATTTCCTTTTCACCGTAGCCCTCTAAGGGCTTTCAAATATCACTTTGCAAATTCCACAAGAACACTCTTAGCGAAAGACTTCTTGAGGGGAAACCTGTAACTCTGCGAGAAGAATTAACAGAACACAAAGTATTTCTCAGAAAGCTTCTTTCCAGGTTTCAACTGCAGATATTTCCTTTTCACCATTGCCCTCTAAGGGCTTCCAAATATCACTTGCAAATTCCACAAGAACAGTCTTAGCGAAAGGCTTCTGAGGGGAAAGCTGTAACTCTGTGAGATGAATTAACAGAACAGAGAGCAGTTTCTCAGGAAGCTCCTTTTCAGTTTTAACTGAAGATATTTCCTTTTCACCATTGCCCTCTATAGTCTTCCAAATATCACTTTCCAAATTCCACAATAACAGTCTTAGCGAAAGTCTTCTTGATGGGAAAGCTGTAACTCTGTGAGATGAATTAACAGAACAGAGAGCAGTTTCTCAAAAAGATTCTTTTCAGTTTTTAACTGAAGATATTTCCTTTTTCACCATTGCCGTCTAAGGGCTTACAAATATCTCTGTGAGATGAATTAACAGAACACAAAGCAGTTTCTCAGAAAGCTTCCTGCCAGATTTTATCTGAAGATGTTTCCTTTTTTACCATTGCCGTCTATGGGCTTTCATAGATCACTTAGCAAATTCCACAAGAACTGTCTTAGCGAAAGGCTTCTTGATGGGAAATCTGTAACTCTGTGAGATGAATTAACAGATCAGAGAATAGTTTCTCTGAAAGCTTCTTTACAGTTTTTATCTTAGGATATGTCCTTTTTCACCAAAGCCCTCTATGGGCTTCCCAATATAACTTTCCAAATTCCACAAGAACAGTCTTAGTGAAAGGCTTCTTGAGGAGAAAGCTGTAGTTCTGTGAGAAGAATTAACACAAAGTACTTTCTCAAAAGTTTCTTTGCAGATTTTACCTGAAGATATTTCCTTTTCACCATTGCCCTCTATGGGCTTCCAAATATCACTTTACAAATACCGCAAGAATATTCTTAGCGAACGGCTTCTTGAGTGGAAAGCTGTAACTCTGTGAGATGAATTAACAGAGCACAGAACAGTTTCTCAGAAAGCTTCTTTTAAGTTTTCATATTAGGATATTTCCTTTTCCACCATAGCCTCTATGGGTTCCAAATATCACTTTGCAAATTCCACAAGAACAGTCGTAGCGAAAGTCTTCTTGAGTGGGAATCTGTAACTCTGTGAGATGAATTAGCAGAACACAAATCAGTTTTCAGAGAACTTCTTTTCAGTTTTTATCTTAGAATATTTCCTTTCTCACCGTAGCCCCCTAAGGGCTTTCAAATATCACTTTGCATATTCCACAAGAACAGTCTCAGCGAAAGGCTTCTTGAGGGGAAAGCTGTAACTCTGTGAGATGAATTAAGAGAACACAAAGTAGTTTCTCAGAAAGCTTCTTTTCGGTTTTTACCTTAGAATATTTCCTATTTCACCCTTGCACTCTATGGGCTTCCTAATATCACTTTGCAAATTCCACAAGAACAGTCTTAGCGAAAGTTTTATTGAGGCGAAAGCTGTAACTCTGTGAGATGAAATAACAGAACACACAGCAGTTTCTTAGAAAGATTCTTTTCAGTTTTTACCTTAGGATATTTCCTTTTTCTCCAAAGGCCTCTTTGGGCTTCCAAATATCACTTTGCAAATTCCACAAGAACAGTCTTAGCGAAAGGCTTTTTGAGGGGGAAGCTGTAACTCTGTGAGATGAGCTAACAGAACACAAAGAAGTTTCTCAGAAGTCTTCTTACCAGTTTTTAACTGAAGATATTTTCTTTTTCACCATAGCCCTCTATGGGCTTCCAAATATCACTTTGCAAATACCACAAGAACAGTCTTAGCGAAAGGCTTATTGAGAGGAAGGCAGTAACTCTGTGAGATGAATTCCCAGAACACAAAGCAGTTTCTCAGAAAGCTTCTTTTCAGTTTTTATCTTAGGATATTTCCTTTTTCACCATAGCCCTCTATGGGCTTCCAAATATCGCTTTGCAAATTCCACAAGAACAGTCTTAACGAAAGGCTACTTGAGGGGAAAGCTGTAACTCTGTGAGATGAATTACAGAACATAAAGCAGTTTCTCAGAAGGCTTCTTTTCAGTTCTTAACAGAAGATATTTCCATTTTTACCGTAGCCCTCTATTGGCTTCTAAACATCACTTTGCAAATTCCACAAGAACAGTCTTAGCGAAAGGCTTATTGAGGGGAAAGCTGTAACTCTGTGAGATGAATTAATGGAACACAAAGCAGTTTCTCAGAAAGCTTCCTTTCGTTTTTTATCTTAGAATATTTTTTTTTCACTGTAGCCCTCTAATGACTTCCAAATATCACTTTGCAAATTCCACAAGAACATTCTTAGCGAAAGGCTTTTTGAAGGGAAAGCAGTAACTCTGTGAGATGAAATAACCGAACACAAAACAGTTTCTCAGAAAGCTTCTTTTTAGTTTTTATCTTAGGATATTTCCTTTTTAACCATAGCCCTCAATGGGCTTCCAAATATCACTTTGAAAATTCCACAAGAACAGTCTTAACGGAAGGCTTCTTGACGGGAATGCTGTAACTCTTTGAGATGAATTACAGAACACACAGCAGTTTCTCAGAAGGCTTCTTTCCATTTTTTAACTGAAGATATTTCCATTTTTACCATAGCCCTCTATTGGCTTCCAAATATCACTTTGCAAATTCCACAAGAACAATCTTAGCGAAAGGCTTCTTGAGAGGAAAGCTGTAACCCTTTGAGATGAATTAACAGAACACAAAGCAGTTTCTCAAAAAGTTTCTTTTCGGTTTTTATCTTAGAATATTTTCTTTTTCACCATAGCCCCTAATGGGCTTCCGAATATCACTTCGCAAATTCCACAGAAACAGTCTTAGCGAAAGGCTTCTTGAGAGGAAAGCTGTAACTGTGGGAGATGAATTAACAGAACACAAAGCAGTTTCTCAGAAAGCTTCTTTTCTGTTTTTATCATAGGGTGTTTCCCTTTTCACCATAGCCCTCTATGGGCTCCCAAAGATCAGATTTTAAATTCCACAAGAAAAGTCTTAGCGAAAGGTTTCTTGAGAGGAAAGCTGTAACTCGGTGAGAAGAATTAACTGAACAGGGACCAGTTTATCAGAAAGGTTCTATTCAGTTTTTATCTTAGTATATTTCCTTTTTCGCCACTGCCCGCTATGGGCTTCCAAATATCACTTTGCAAATTCCACAAGAACAGTCTTAGCAAAAGGCCTCTTGAGGGGAATCTGTAACTCTGTGAGATGAATTAACAGAGCACAGAACAGTTTCTCAGAAAGCTTCTTTTCAGTTTTTATCTTAGGATATTTCCTTTTCACCATAGCCTCTATGGGCTTCCAAATGTCACTTTGCAAATTCCACAAGAACAGTCTTAGTGAAAGGCTTCTTGAGGGGAAAGCTGTAACTCTGTGACATGAATTAACAGAACACAAAGCAGTTTCTCAGATAGGTTCTTTCCAGTTTTTAACTGAAGATATTTCCTTTTCACCATAGCCCTCTATGGGCTTCCAAATATCACTTTGCAAATTCCACAAGAACAGTCTTAACGGAAGGCTTCTTGAGGGGAAAGCTGTAACTCTGTGAGATGAATTACAGAACACAAAGCAGTTTCTCAGATAGCTTCTTTCCAGTTTTTAACTGAAGATATTTCCTTTTCACCATAGCCCTCTATGGGCTTCCAAATATCACTTGCAAATTCCACAAGAACAGTCTTAGCGAAAGGCTTCTTGAGAGGAAAGCTGTAACCCTGTGAGATGAATTAACAGAACACAAAGCAGTTTCTCAGAAAGCTTCTTTTCAGTTTTATCTTAGAATATTTTCTTTTTCACCATAGCCCTAATGGGCTTCCAAATATCACTTGCAAATTCCACAGAAACAGTCTTAGCGAAAGGCTTCTTGAGAGGAAAGCTGTAACTGTGGGAGATGAATTAACAGAACACAAAGCAGTTTCTCAGAAAGCTTCTTTTCTGTTTTTATCATAGGGTGTTTCCCTTTTCACCATAGCCCTCTATGGGCTCCCAAAGATCAGATTTTAAATTCCACAAGAAAAGTCTTAGCGAAAGGTTTCTTGAGAGGAAAGCTGTAACTCGGTGAGAAGAATTAACTGAACAGGGACCAGTTTATCAGAAAGGTTCTATTCAGTTTTTATCTTAGTATATTTCCTTTTTCGCCACTGCCCGCTATGGGCTTCCAAATATCACTTTGCAAATTCCACAAGAACAGTCTTAGCAAAAGGCCTCTTGAGGGGGAATCTGTAACTCTGTGAGATCAATTAGCAGTGCACGAAGAAGTTTCTCAGAAAGCTTCTTTTCAGTTTTATCTTAGGATATTTCCTTTTTCAGCAGAGCCTTCTATGGGCTTCCAAATGTCACTTTGCAACTTCCACAAGAACAGTCTCAGTTAAAGGCTTTTTGAGGGGATAGCTATAACTCTGTGACATGAATTAACAGAACACAAAGCTGTGTCTCAGAGAGGTTCTTTCCAGTTTTTAACTGAAGATATTTCCTTTTTCACCGTAGCCCTCTATGGGCTTCCAAATATCACGTTGCAAATTCCACAAGAACAGTCTTAACGGAAGGCTTCTTGAGGGGAATGCTGTAACTCCATGAGACGAATTACAGATCACAAAGCAGTTTCTCAGATAGCTTCTTTCCAGTTTTTAACTGAAGATATTTTCTTTTTCACCATAGCCCTCTATGGGCTTCCAAATATCACTTAGCAAATTCCACAAGATCATTCTTAGGAACAGCTTCCTGAGTGGAAAGCTGTAACCCTGTGAGATGAATTAACAGAACACAAAGCAGTTTCTCAGAAAGCTTCTTTCCAGTTTTTAACTGAAGATATTTCCTTTTTCATCATTGCCCTCTATGGGCTTCCAAATATCACTTTGCAAATTCCACAGGAACACTCTCAGCGAAAGGCTTGTTGAGGGGAAAGCTGTAACTCTGTGACATGAATTAACACAACACAAAGCAGTTTCTCAGAAAGCTTCTTCCCAGTTTTTAACAGAAGATATTTCGTTTTTCACCATAGTCCTCTATGGGCTCCCAAATATCACTTTGCAAATTCCACAAGAACAGTCTTAGCGAAGGCTTCTTGAGGAAAGCTGTAACTGTGAGATGAATTACAGAACACAAAGCAGTTTCTCAGAAAGCTTCTTTCCAGTTTTTAACTGAAGATATTTCCTTTTCACCATAGCCCTCTATGGGCTTCCAAATATCACTTTGCAAATTCCACAAGAACAGTCTTAGCGAAAGGCTTCTTGAGGAAAGCTGTAACTCTGTGAGATGAATTAACAGAACACAAAGCAGTTTCTCAGAGCTTCTTTCCAGTTTTTAACTGAAGATATTTCCTTTTCACCATTGCCCTCTATGGGCTTCCAAATATCACTTTGCAAATTCCACAAGAACAGTCTTAGCGAAAGGCTTCTTGAGGAAAGCTGTAACTCTGTGAGATGAATTAACAGAACACAAAGCAGTTTCTCAGAAAGCTTCTTTCCAGTTTTTAACTGAAGATATTTCCTTTTTCACCATTGCCCTCTATGGGCTTCCAAATATCACTTTGCAAATTCCACAAGAACAGTCTTAGCGAAAGGCTTCTTGAGGAAAGCTGTAACTCTGTGAGATGAATTAACAGAACACAAAGCAGTTTCTCAGAAAGCTTCTTCCAGTTTTTAACTGAAGATATTTCCTTTTCACCATAGCCCTCTATGGGCTTCCAAATATCACTTTGCAAATTCCACAAGAACAGTCTTAGCGAAAGGCTTCTTGAGGAAAGCTGTAACTCTGTGAGATGAATTAACAGAACACAAAGCAGTTTCTCAGAAAGCTTCTTTTCAGTTTTTAACTGAAGATATTTCCTTTTCACCATTGCCCTCTATGGGCTTCCAAATATCACTTTGCCAATTCCACAAGAACAGTCTTAGCGAAAGGCTTCTTGAGGAAAGCTGTAACTCTGTGAGATGAATTAACAGAACAAAGCAGTTTCTCAGAAAGCTTCTTTCCAGTTTTTAACTGAAGATATTTCCTTTTCACCATAGCCTCTATGGGCTTCCAAATATCACTTTGCAAATTCCACAAGAACAGTCTTAGCGAAAGGCTTCTTGAGGAAAGCTGTAACTCTGTGAGATGAATTAACAGAACACAAAGCAGTTTCTCAGAAAGCTTCTTTCCAGTTTTTAACTGAAGATATTTCCTTTTCACCATAGCCTCTATGGGCTTCCAAATATCACTTTGCAAATTCCACAAGAACAGTCTTAGCGAAAGGCTTCTTGAGGAAAGCTGTAACTCTGTGAGATGAATTAACAGAACACAAAGAAGTTTCTCAGAAAGCTTCTTTTCAGTTTTATCTTAGGATATTTCCTTTTCACCATAGCCCTCTATGGGCTTCCAAATATCACTTTGCAAATTCCACAAGAACAGTCTTAGCGAAAGGCTTCTTGAGGGAAAGCTGTAACTCTGTGAGATGAATTAACAGAACACAAAGCAGTTTCTCAGAAAGTTTCTTTCCAGTTTTTAACTGAAGATATTTCCTTTTCACCATTGCTCTCTATGGGCTTCCAAATATCACTTTTCAAATTCCACAAGAACAGTCTTAGCGAAAGGCTTCTTGAGGGGAAAGCTGTAACTCTGTGAGATAAATTGACAGAACACAAAGCAGTTTCTCTGAAAGCTTCTTTCCAGTTTTTAACTAAAGATATTTCCTTTTTCACCATTGCTCTCTATAGGTTTCCAAATATCACTTTTCTAATTCCACAAGAACAGACTTAGCGAAAAGCTTCTTGAGTGGAAATCTGTAACTCAGTGAGATGAATTATCAGAACACAAAGCAGTTACTCAGAAAGCTTCGTTTCAGTTTTTAACTGAAGATTTTTCCTTTTTCACCATTGCCCTAATTCATCTCACAGAGATACAGCTTTCCCCTGAAGAAGCAGTTCGCTCAGACTGTTCTTGTGGAATTTGCAAAGTGATATTAGGAAGCCCATAGAGGTCTATGGTGAAAAAGGAAATATCCTAAGATAAACACTGAAAAGAATCTTTCTGAGAAACTGCTTTGTGTTCTGTTAATTCATCCCACAGAGTTACAGCTTTCCCCTGAAGAAGCATTTCGCTAAGACTGTTCTCGTGGAATTTGCAAAGTGATATTTGGAAGCCCATAGAGGGCTATCGTGAAAAATGAAATATCCTAGAATAAAGACTGAAAAGAAGCTTTCTGAGAAGCTGCTTGGTATTCTGTCATTTCATCTCACAGAGTTACACCATTCCCCTGAAGACGCCTTTCACTGAGACTGTTCTTGTGGAATTTGCAAAGTGATATTTGGAAGCCCATAGAGGGCTATGGTGTAAAACGAAATATCTTCAGTTAAAAACAGGAAAGAACTTTCTAAGAAACTGTTTTGTGTTCTGTTAAATCATCTCACCGAGTTACAGCTTTCCCCTCAAAAGCCTTTCGCTAAGACTGTTCTTGCGGGAATGAAAAAATTATATTTGGAAGCCCTTGGAGGGCTATAGTGAAAAAGGAAATATACTAGGGTAAAAACTGAAAAGAAGCTTTCTGAGAAACTGCTTTGTGTTCTGTTAATTCATCTCCCAGACTTACAGCTTTCCAACCAGGAAGCCTTTCGCTAAGACTGTTCTTGTGGAATTTTCAAAGTGATATTTGGAAGCCCATAGAGGGGTATGGAGAAAAAGGAAATATTCTAAGAAAAAAATCGAAGAGAAGTTTTCTGAGCAACTGCTTTGTGTTTTGTTAACTCATCTCAAGGAGTTACGGCTTTCCCCTCAAGAAGCCTTTCGCTATGACTGTTCTTGTGGAATTTGCAAAGTGATATTTGGAAGCCCATAGAGGGCAATGGTGAAAAAGGAAATATCATCTTTTAAAAACTGGAAAGAAGCTTTCTGACAAACAGCTTTGTGTTCTGTTAATTCATCTCACAGAGTTACAGCTTTCCCCTAAGAAGCCTTTCGCTAAGACTGTTCTTGTGGAAATTGCAAAGTGATATTTGGAACCCCATAGAGGGCTATGGTGAAAAGGTAAATATCCTTGGATAAAAACTGAAAAGAAGCTTCCTGAGAAACTGCTTGGTGTTCTGTTAATTCATCTCACAGAGTTACAAGTTTCCCCTCAAAAAGCTTTCGCTAAGACTGTTCTTGTGGAATTTACAAATTGATATTTGGAAGCCCATAGAGGGCTACGGTGTAAAAGGAAATATCTTCAGATAAGAACTGGATAGAAGCTTTCTGAGATACAGATTTGTGTTCTGTTAATTCATCTCGCAGAGTTACGGCTTTCCCCTCAACAAGCCTTTCGCTAAGACTGTTCTTGTGGAATTTGCAAAGTGATATTTGGAATCCCATAGGGGTCTATGGTGAAAAAGGAAATATCTTCTGTTAAAAACTGGAAAGAAGCTTTCTGAGAAACTGCTTTGTGTTCTGTTAATTCATCTCACAGAGTTACAGCTTTCCCCTCAAGAAGCCTTTCGCTAAACTGTTCTTGTGGATTTTGCAAAGTAATATTTTGAAGTCCAATAAGGCCTACGGTGAAAAAGGAGAAAACTTCAGTGAAAACCTGGAAAGAAGCTTTCTGAGAAACTGCATTGTGTTCTGTTATTTCATGTCACAGAGTTACAGCTTTCCCCTAAGGTAGCCTTTCACTAAGACTGTTCTTGTGGAATTTGCAAAATGATATTTGGAAGCCCCTAGAGGGCTACGATGAAAAAGGAAATATTCTAAGATAAAAACTGAAAAGAAACTTTCTGAGAAACTGCTCTGTGTACTGTTAGTTCAATTCACAGAGTTACAGCTTTCCCCTCAAGAAGTTTTTCGATAAGACGGTTATTGTGGAATTTGGAAAGTGATATTTGGAAGCCCATAGAGGGTATGGTGAAAAAGGATTTATCCTAAGATAAAAACTGAAAAGAAGCTTTCTTAGAAAGTGCACTCTGTTCTGTTAATTCATCTCACAGAGTTACAGCTTTCTATCCCAGCCCGCGGGATCGTCGAAGCAGGCCCTGGAGGAGGGAGTGGGAATTTGGGGAACAAGAGACACGAGAAATGGAGACAAGACAGTGCTCTGATCAAGTCTCGTTTAATGGCGGTAATGCAGTGCCTTATATACAATTGGAGAGGAAGGGGTTGGGCCAAGGTGGAAATGATCTCATTTCGGAGGGTGTGGCCAGGCAGGTTTCGGTTTCAACGGTCGGACGTCATGTTGCGCCTGCACTATAAAGTAACAATTTTCGCGCGCGCGGGAAAGATGGGTGAAGAAGAAGCAGGAAGAGCGCCATCTTGTGTGAGGTATTTAATACAGGGGAAAAAGACAAATCTAGGAAGGAGGTGAGAGGTGGAAATGAATAGCGCTCAGGTGTTTAATCGTCAATAATTACTCGCTATGGCCGGGGCGCGCAGCTCCGGACAGGTCCCCCTTTTTATTGCTTTATGACAAGAAAACAACCCTCCGGGAACTGCGCCTGTCTTAGGTTGGGTCAACTCATCCCCACCTTCTAGGCCCGTCATGGGATAAGGCAGCAGCAAAGGCGGCCCTCCTGTCTTAGGCTCCGGTGGAGATAGTGTCCTCTTACCCATCATTGACTGTCCAGTTCAGCACACAGGGGAGGTGGTCTTATTGAGGTAAATAAGACTCACCATTTTCAGTCATCTCAAGGCGATGATAATGGACCTGTATAGGTTTGGCCTGGAAGGCCTCGATTTGTTGTCTGACGAATGCCATAAGCTTATTAAGGATTATAGGCCCGAGAGTGAGGAAGAGTAGAAGAGTAAGTAAAGGACCAAGAAATGGCAGGAGATAAGGGAGAAGTCCATCGAGTCCCGTCCACAATGGATTGGCGGCCAGGCCCTTTCTGCGCTTTTCTAGTTCTTCTTGTAAAGTCTTTATCTTATCTCTGACGATTCCGGATTTGTTGGCATAAAAACAGCACTTTTCCTGTAAAGCCAAACAGATCCCTCCCTGTTCTGCTGTTAATAAATCTAGACCTCTTCTATTTTGGAGAACTACTTCAGCTAATGAGTCTACTTGGTCTTGTAAATCTTGTATAGTACTGGATAAGGTCTGTACATCTGAAATTAATTGGTTGGATAATTTAGTATATTGAGTTAGTGAGACCCCTAGACCTGTGGCTCCTGTTGTAAAAGCAGTGGTGATTCCTAGTCCAGCCAATAAGGGAATAAATTGTATGGCTCGTTTGGTCTATAAATAAAATGTTCAATAGCGGGATGGGGATAGGTTCATCTCCAGGAATGATATCAATGTCGGGAGAAGAGTGGCCAGAACACAAAGCCCTGTCCAATTTGTAGGTAGATAAGTATATGCCATGTTGTTTCCACAGACGAAAACCGAGCCATTTACAGCACACAAAGGGTCGGTGGCATGGATTATGGAGGTACAGTTGTCAAACATAACATAGCCTAGATCAATTTCTTTAGTGCTTTTATATGATGGTGAAAAGAGGCAAAAGGAATTAGAAAACGCCATCGGTTGAACTAAGAGGGAGAGATAATAGGACAGGAATTATTTACCAAGGATTCATTTGAGTAATTGACATAGGACAACAAAAGTTAGGTATAGCTAGAGGAATAGGGGCCCATTTTAAGACAAAGCCAACAATCGTGGGCTAGGCTTGTATTGGACATTTGAAGTAAATTGTAAGTAGCATTGAGAATATCAAAAGTTTGAGCATCGAGCCTAAAATTATCTCTAATCTCAGGTAGGGCTAAGGGGTGATATTGAGTTCAGGATATAGAGCTTTATGAATCTTTTCTAATTTTTTTTTTGACGGTTTTAATTCTTGCAATATCTAATGGGCCTCCTCCATCAGAAATATGAATGGGAGCAGTAGTGCTCCAACAAACAGGCTTTCCTTTTTGGCCGTTACAAGAAGATTGTACAAGTTTATTAGTGGATCCTAATACTTGTACGTCATTGGTACCTCCAGTTTGTGTTTTTAGTAACGTGGCCATAGTATGTTTTATTGCCTGATTTGCATTGTTGATAGGAGGTATAACAAGAACTATGTACAGAAGATTGGAAAGAGCTACAAGGGCATTCTAGGAGCGCCCGCTAGGCGAGGTGTCTCTTGGGGTAGACTTACATTTCCACGACTGGTCTGGCATTAAGTACGCTGTCTTGCCCGAGCAAGTCACCTGGGTGATTCTGTCTGACGGAGGTTCAGATATTTGTCCCCCTCTGCAGTCACAAGGCTGGCCGTATTGTTTTCGTAGTAATCCTCTTGCTTTACGAGGGTCACCAAAACCTGCATAGACTGTCACTATGTTATATAGAGCGATTATTCTCCAAAGGAATCTCATGTTAGGCTTCATTTCCTGAAAACAAAAAGGAAGAAACTTCTCAGGAGATTTATCTTCCCTGGACTGACAATGGTTATGATTTATTTGTCTTACCAATCTTTCAGGCAGCCATCTGGCTGCATCATTCTTTGTGAGAAGATGCATACTGAGCCTCTTCCCCAAATTAAAACTGGATCGGGGCCATGCCATGAATTATCAAGTGGATCTTTCCATTTTACCATTGCAAACTGTTTTTGAGATTCAGGATGCCAGAAACGGTCGGCAGCAGATTTTCCATGACTGTCCAAATTTAAAAAATTAAGGATAAACAGGGCATGATTGAGTATGTTTCTGGGGGTACCCTTCACGGGGTACCAGCTCCCCCCTTTTAATTTTGTGATAACAGTTTTTAATGACAGATGGGCTCTTTCTACTATACCTTGTCCTTGGGGATTGTAGGGAATGCCTGTGGTATGTTTAATTTGTAGGGTATTGCAGAATTGTAAAAAGGTTTTGGCTATATACCCAGGGCCATTATCTGTTTTAATTTGTTTGGGTATTCCTAAAATAGAAAAGCAGTGTAATAAATGAGCTACGACATGTTTGGTGGCCTCTCCTGTTTGGAGAGTTGCACTAATGAATCCACTATAGGTGTCTATGCATACATGGATATATTTTAGTTGACCAAATTCTAAGTGGTGAGTAACGTCCATTTGCCAAATTTCATTGGGGATGAGTCCTCGGGGGTTAATTCCTAAATGAGGAACAGGTAAATACGTTATGCAGTTGGCATTGTTTAACTATTTGTCGAGCTTGTTCTCTAGTAAGTTTAAACATGAGTCTTAAGGTTTGGGCATTTAAATGATGTAAGGCATGTGCTTTTGCGCTTGTTGTAAATTGTCTGTAGTGACTGTGGCTATGGTTTTGTTGCCATGTCGGCTGTTGCGTTACCTCGTGTTAAAGGTCCCGTAATCCTGAATGTGCTCTGATATGCCCAAGAAAAAGGGAGTAGTCCTTTTTGAATAAGTTGTTGACATTGTAAAAATAAGTTAGCTGTGTCTGAAATATGTTTAATTTGAGGCACGGTCTCTAAGAGGGTATTGAATGAGCCAGGTAGGCGCTGTCTGTGTAAATGTTAAGTGGCTGACAAGGAAAAGCTGATAATGCTGCAATTATAGCTTGCAATTCGACTAGCTGAGCTGATGTATAAGTGGTCTGGAATTTAACGACTACATTATTGTAGGTGTAAGTGGCAAGTCCTGTGGAAGATCCATCAGTGAAAATTAGTAATGCATCATTGAGAGGTTCTTTATTGGTAATATGGGGAAACACAAATGCATGAAGTTTACAAAATTGAATGAGTTTGTTAGGTGGGTAATGGTTGTCAATTGTACCAGTGTAAGAAGCACAAGCAATTGGCCAGGCTTCCGTATTTTGTAACAGCCAATGGATGTGTGATTGAGTGTAGGGCTGTATAATGGTAGAGGGTTCTATTCCAAAGTACTTTCTACTGTTTTCTCTTCCCAAGATAATTAGATCAGCTATGGCATCATAATAAGGCAACAAAACCTTTTAGGGAGGAGGGCAGGTGTACCCACATAATGGGATTGCTCTGCCAGAATAAGCCAGTAGGGGTTATTGTTGTGTTAAAAATAATGAATATTAATGGCTGAGAATAATCAATACTGGTAACAAATTGTGTTGCAATGGCATATTCCACCTGTTGGAGTGCTATTAATGCTTCTTTAGTAATGGACCTGGGGATTTTGGATTAGAGTCTCCTTTTAATATATCGAAAAGAGGTTTTAACTCTCCTGTAGTGAGTTTTAAGTATGGCGAAGCCAATTTATGTCTCCCAGTAATTTTTGGAAATCATTTAAAGTTTTTAAATGATCACGACGATAACGGCCTTTTGATTAATGATTTTAGGTCCATTAATTTGAAAACCAAGATAGGTGTATGGATCTTGTAATTGTACCTTTTCTGGGGCTATTTGTAGTCCGACTGCTGTTAACTCTTGTTTGAGTTGGGCAAAGCACTGTAAGACTTGTTCGCCAATTTCCCTGCTACTAAAATATCATCCATATAGTGTATAATATACATTTGTGTCCATGTTTTTCTGACTGGCTCTATAGCAGCAGCTACATATTTTGACACAAGGTAGGACTATTGGCCATACCCTGAGGTAAGACTTTCCATTGATAGCGCTTCATTGGTTGTTTAAAATTTGTAGATGGAAGACTAAAGGCAAATCTTTTTGGTCAGCAGGGTGAAGGGAATTGTAAAAAGCAGTCTTTAAGGTCAATAATGATTTTAAAATATTTTTGAGGAATCGCAACTGGTGAAGGCAATCCTGGTTGTAAGGCACCCATAAGGATCATAGTGATATTTACCGCCTTAAATCTTGTAAGAGTCTCCATTTGCCAGACTTCTTTTAATAACAAAAATAGGTGTATTCCAAGGAGAATTACTTTCCACAATATGTCCCGCTATCAGTTGTTCCTGCACTAACTGTCGGGCAGCACTTAGTTTATCATTGAGTAAAGGCCACTGATCAACCCAAACGGGCTCATCTGACTTCCAAGTAATGGGGTCAGCGCACCTTTGGGGTGCAGGTATGTCAGTGGCCTGAGCTAAAATTTCCAAACCCTTTTATCAAATTGTCCTGAAACCAGTATAGGCTGTGGAATACCGTTTTCTCCTTTTCCAAGACCTTTACCAGGGTGTATCCTTGAGTTAACATTTGTGCAGTAACTATATCATTTGGACTACACATTATAATTTTCATTTGAGAGAGCAGATCTCGCCCCAAAGGTTAACAGGTAGGTAAGGGATGACAAATGGCTTAATAAGGCCTGAATTGTTTTCTTTATCTGTCCATGTTAGGTATTTAGAACTTTGTTTAGGATTACTGCTTTGTCCAATTCCTCTCAAGTGAGTTAAAGTCTCTGTAGTAGGCCAATGAGAGGGCCAATCTTCCTGTTTAATGATAGTTACATCAGCCCCTGTGTCTATTAGTCCAGTGAATGCCTTCCGTCTAACCATAAGGTTAGAGAGGGTTTTGATTTGTAATTGGTTGCACCCAATAGATGTCTGATGATCCAAACCTTTTATATTTCTATTAGAGTGTTGAATATTATTATTTGTTTTGACCAAAGGTAGCAGGATTAACTGAGCTATTCTAACTCCTTGAGGGACAGTAATAATACTATCAATAGCTCTGGCCATAATTTTAATTTCTCCTTCATAATCATTATCGATAACTCCAGGGAGGACTTGTAAGCCTCTCATGGTGACACTACTTCTTCCCAAAAGCAGCCCAAAAGTGTTAGGTGGTAAAGGTCCATATATTCCGGTATTTAAGGTTTGTGGTCCCATTTCAGGTGTTAGTACTGTGTGGGAGGTGGAACTGAGGTCCAGTCCTGCACTTCCTGGGGTTGCTCTACTAAGTTTTGAAATGGATTGCTGTTGCTGGCTGGAACAAAGCTGACTGCCCCATATGCTTGTTTCGGGGCCTGAGGCTGGCCCCTCATCCCGTTTCCTGCCTAGGGATAAAGGATTTCCTTGACTGTCAGTTTTAGATTTACATTCGTTTGCCCAGTGCCTTCCTCTTTACACCTTGGGCAAAGGCCTGGAATTTTGCTTCTGGATTTTTATTTTGGTTTTCATGGCAATCTTTTGCAAAGTGTCCCCTTTTACCGCATCTAAAACATCCCCCTTTATCTCTACCTTTGTTAATGAGGAAGTCTCTTACTGTTTGGCCGCTAAAAGCGGCGGCCATTGCTAGGCCTTGTTGATATGAGGGCCCAATATCTGAACAAAGGCGAATGTATCCTGTTAAATCTGTTTTCTTTCGATAAGGTCTGATTGCCGCTTGGCAGGCGGGGTTAGCGTTTTCATAAGCTAACTGTTTAACATAATCTACACCCGTTTCTGCATTTCCAAAGATTCTACCTGCCGTGGTCATAAGTCTATGCACAAAGTCTGAAAATGGCTCATCGGGTCCTTGTTTAACCGCTGTGAGCGAGGCCCCTGGATCTCCTTTAACGGGAAGTTTTCTCCAGGCTTTTGTAGCGGCAGCCTGGATTTGTGAGAACAGTCAAGGATCATATTGCATTTGGGCCTGAGTGTCTGCATAATTACCTAAACCAGTTAACATATCAAAATCCCAACCGTTTCCTGCCTGTTGATTTCTTTTAGCCGTGTCTCTACAATTTTCAAAGAACTCTGACTTCCAAATTAAATGGTCTCCCCCAGAAAGGACTGCCCTAACTAAGGTATTCCAGTCTGTAGGAGTGAGCCAATTCTCAGCTACAGATTCCACTATAGCAAGAGTATATGGAGCAGTAGCCCCATACTGAGAGGCAGCAGTCTTTAACTCTTTTATAATAGTAAAGTCAAATCCAGTATGATGCCTCCAAGCCTGTCCCGTTCATCTATGGTTTCAGTGACCGGAAAAACGTCTTTGGGGAGGAGTCTTCTATGTCGGCTAGCAACTAACCCCCTTTTGGAACATGTTGTCCAGGCCACTGAGGTGGGCGCAAGGAACCCTCCATAGTGTCTGAGTTGGGTATTTTTTCATTTCCTGTCTTTAGCTTTTGGAGCCTAATTATCAATGATTGATGTAACTCTTCAAGTTTAATTTGTTCCTCTAGTTGAGCAATTTTTTGTTTTAATTCTTCTTTGGGATCTATTGCTGCCATAACAATGGGCAGAAGCCTCATTATGTGTCTTATTATATGGGGCGGTATGAAGTAAAGGGAGGCAAATCAGGGTTGTGATATTTAGCCGCCTCTTCCTCTAAATCATCCCAATTTATGTCTGATTGATTAGGCTTATTAATTTCCTCCTCTTTTTGAAGCATCTGTAAAATTGGGTATTTTTTTGTTTGTTTTCGTGTGGCATTTCTTTATCTGTTACAGAAGGAGACTTGATTTCCTCATGATCACTTTCGAGGGAAATGAGATCCTCCTCCGTATCTTATGGAGGCTTTGTAAGGTTAGAGCGGAGCTAACCTTTAAAATATGCTCTGTCTGAGCGACGCAGCCATGACTTGCGGATCGGCCTCCTTCTTATCTATTAAATCTCTAATGAGGTTCCAATAAGAGAAGGCAGTCACAGGAATTTTTTCTGGCCCAAAAGTGTTATAATAGTCCTGAAGACAATCCCCTACTCTACGCCATCTTTTAATATCAATAGTTCCTTCCTGTGGGAACCAAGGGCAAGTATCTTTTACAAAATCAAAAAATTTAAACAAATCATTACCTTTAACATTTACTCCTCGCATCTTTAAAGCCTCTTTTAATTTTCCTACATAGATCTGATGTTGGCTTAATTCTTGTACGATTTCGGACGCGTCACTTACCTTCGATTCTGACGCGGCAGGTTCCTGCGGTGATCGGAAGAGTTCACTTTCTTTTGTCTTCATTAGCGATCGACCGTCCTTTGGTGTCCTCTTCCTCATGGAGTCCCTCGTTTCCAGGTCCCTGTTCGGGCGCCATGTATCCCGGCCGGCAGGATCGTCGAAGCAGGCCCTGGAGGAGGGAGTGGGAATTTAGGGAACAAGAGACACGAGAAATGGAGACAAGACAGTGCTCTGATCAAGTCTCGTTTAATGGCGGTAATGCAGTGCCTTATATACAATTGGAGAGGAAGGGGTTGGGCCAAGGTGGAAATGATCTCATTCGGAGGGGGTGGCCAGGCAGGTTTCAGTTTCAAAGGTCGGACGTCATGTTGCGCCTGCGCTATAAAGTAACAATTTTCGTGCGCGCGGGAAAGATGGGTGAAGAAGAAGCAGGAAGAGCGCCATCTTGTGTGAGGTATTTAATACAGGGGAAAAAGACAAATCTAGGAAGGAGGTGAGAGGTGGAAATGAATAGGGCTCAGGCGTTTAATCGTCAATAATTACTCGCTATGGCCGGGGCGTGCAGCTCCGGACAGCTTTCCCCTCAAGAAGCCTTTCGCTAAGTCTGTTCTTGTGGAGTTTGCAAAGTGATATTTGGAAGCTCATAGAGGGCTATGGTAAAAAAGGAATTATCCTAAGATAAAAACTGAAAAGAAGCTTTCTGAGAAACTGCTGTGTGCTCTGTTAATTCATCTCACAGAATTACACCTTTCCCCTCAAGAAGCCTTTCGCTAAGACTGTTCTTGTGGAATTTGGAAAGTGATATATGGAAGCCCATAGAGGGAAATGGTGAAAAAGGAAATATCTTCAATTAAAAACTGGAAAGAAGCTTTCTGAGAAACTGCTTTGTGTTCTGTTAATTCATCTCACATAGTTACAGCTTTCCCTTAAAGAAGCCTTTCGCTAATTGTGTTCTTGTGGAATTTGAAAAGTGATATTTGGAAGCCCATAGAGGGCAATGGTGAAAAAAAAAATGTCTTCAGTTAAAAACTGGAAAGAAGCTTTCTGAGAAACTGCTTTGTGTTCTGCTAATTCATCTCACAGAGTTACAGCTTTCCTATCAAGAAGCCTTTCGCTAAGACTGTTCTTGTGGAATTTACAAAGTGTTATTTGGAAGCCCATAGATGGCAATGTTGGAAAAGGAAATATCTTCAGTTAAAAACTGGAAAGAAGCTTTCTGAGAAACTGTTCTCTGTTCTGTAAATTCATCTCACAGAGTTACACCTTTCCCCTCAAGAAGCCTTTCGCTAAGACTGTTCTTCTGGTGTTTGTAAAGTGATATTTGGAAGCCGATAGAAGGCAATGGTGAAAAAGGAAATATCTTCAATTAAAACCTGGAAAGAAGCTTTCTGAGAAACTGCTGTGTGCTCTGTTAATTCATCTGACAGAAATACACCTTTCCCCTCAAGAAGGCTTTCACTAAGACTGTTCTTGGGGAATTTGCAAAGTGATATTTGGAAGACCATACAGGGCAATGGTGAAAAGGAAATATCTTCAGTTAAAAACTGGAAAGAACCTTTCTGAGAAACTGCTGTGTGTTCTGTTAATTCATCTCACAGAGTCACACCTTTCCCCTCAAGAAGCCTTTAGCTAAGACTGTTCTTGTGGAATTTGCAAAGTGATATTTTCAAGCCCTTTGAGGGCTATGGTGAAAAAGGAAATACCCTAAGATAAAGACTGAAAAGAAGTTTTCTTAGAAACTGCTCTCTGTTCTATTAATTCATCTCACAGAGTTACAGCTTTCCCATCAAGAAGCCTTTTGCTAAGACTCTTCTTGTGGAACTTGCTAAGTGATATTTGGAATCCCATAGAAGGCAATGGTGAAAAAGGAAATATCTTCAGTAAAAAACTGGAAAGAAGCTTTCTGAGAAACTGCTTTGTGTTCCGTTAATTCTTCTCACAGAGTTACAGCTTTCCCCTCAAGAAGTCTTTCGCTAAGACGGTTCTTGTGGAATTTGTAAAGTGATATTTGGAAGCCCATAGAGGGCAATGGTGAAAAGGAAATATCTTCAGTTAAAAACTGGAAAGAAGCTTTCTGAGAAACTGCTGTGTTCTGTTAATTCATCTCACAGAGTTACAGCTTTCCTATCAAGAAGCCTTTCGCTAAGACTGTTCTTGTGGAATTTGGAAAGTGATATTTGGAAGCCCATAGAGGGCAATGGTGAAAAGGAAATATCTTCAGTTAAAAACTGAAAAGAAGCTTTCTGAGAAACTGCTGTGTGTTCTGTTAATTCATCTCACAGAGTTACAGCTTTCCCATCAAGAAGCCTTTTGCTAAGACTCTTCTTGTGGAACTTGCTAAGTGATATTTGGAAGCCCATAGAGGGCAATGGTGAAAAGGAAATATCTTCAGTTAAAAACTGAAAAGAAGCTTTCTGAGAAACTGCTTTGTGTTCTGTTAATTCATCTCACAGAGTTACAGCTTTCCCTCAAGAAGCCTTTAGCTAAGACTGTTCTTGTGGAATTTGCAAAGTGATATTTGGAAGCCCATAGAGGGCAATGGTGAAAAAAATGTCTTCAGTTAAAACTGGAAAGAAGCTTTCTGAGAAACTGCTTTGTGTTCTGTTAATTCATCTCACAGAGTTACAGCTTTCCCTCAAGAAGGCTTTCACTAAGACTGTTCTTGTGGAATTTGCAAAGTGATATTTGGAAGCCCATAGAGGGCTATGGTGAAAAGGAAATATCTTCAGTTAAAACTGGAAAGAAGCTTTCTGAGAAACTGCTGTGTTCTGTTAATTCATCTCACAGAGTTACAGCTTTCCCTCAAGAAGCCTTTCGCTAAGACTGTTCTTGTGGAATTTGCAAAGTGATATTTGGAAGCCCATAGAGGGCTATGGTGAAAAGGAAATATCCTAAGATAAAACTGAAAAGAAGCTTTCTGAGAAACTGCTGTGTGCTCTGTTAATTCATCTCACAGAGTTACACCTTTCCCCTCAAGAAGCCTTTCGCTAAGACTGTTCTTGTGGAATTTGAAAAGTGATATTTGGAAGCCCATAGAGGCAATGGTGAAAAGGAAATATCTTCAGTTAAAACTGGAAAGAAGCTTTCTGAGAAACTGCTTTGTGTTCTGTTAATTCATCTCACAGAGTTACAGCTTTCCCTCAAGAAGCCTTTCGCTAATTGTGTTCTTGTGGAATTTGAAAAGTGATATTTGGAAGCCCATAGAGGGCAATGGTGAAAAAAATGTCTTCAGTTAAAAACTGAAAAGAAGCTTTCTGAGAAACTGCTTTGTGTTCTGCTAATTCATCTCACAGAGTTACAGCTTTCCTATCAAGAAGCCTTTCGCTAAGACTGTTCTTGTGGAATTTGCAAAGTGATATTTGGAAGCCCATAGAGGCAATGGTGAAAAGGAAATATCTTCAGTTAAAACTGGAAAGAAGCTTTCTGAGAAACTGGTCTGTGTTCTGTTAATTCATCTCACAGAGTTACAGCTTTCCTCAAGAAGCCTTTCGCTAAGACTGTTCTTCTGGTGTTTGTAAAGTGATATTTGGAAGCCGATAGAAGGCAATGGTGAAAAGGAAATATCTTCAGTTAAAAACTGAAAGAAGCTTTCTGAGAAACTGCTGTGTGCTCTGTTAATTCATCTGACAGAAATACACCTTTCCCCTCAAGAAGCCTTTCGCTAAGACTGTTCTTGGGGAATTTGCAAAGTGATATTTGGAAGACCATACAGGGCAATGGTGAAAAGGAAATATCTTCAGTTAAAAACTGGAAAGAACCTTTCTGAGAAACTGCTTTGTGTTCTGTTAATTCATCTCACAGAGTCACACCTTTCCCCTCAAGAAGCCTTTAGCTAAGACTGTTCTTGTGGAATTTGCAAAGTGATATTTTCAAGCCCTTTGAGGGCTATGGTGAAAAGGAAATACCCTAAGATAAAGACTGAAAAGAAGTTTTCTTAGAAACTGCTCTCTGTTCTATTAATTCATCTCACAGAGTTACAGCTTTCCCATCAAGAAGCCTTTTGCTAAGACTCTTCTTGTGGAACTTGCTAAGTGATATTTGGAATCCCATAGAAGGCAATGGTGAAAAAGGAAATATCTTCAGTAAAAAACTGGAAAGAAGCTTTCTGAGAAACTGCTTTGTGTTCCGTTAATTCTTCTCACAGAGTTACAGCTTTCCCCTCAAGAAGTCTTTCGCTAAGACGGTTCTTGTGGAATTTGTAAAGTGATATTTGGAAGCCCATAGAGGGCAATGGTGAAAAAGGAAATATCCTAAGATAAAAACTGTGATGAAGCTTTCTGGGAAACTCCCCCTCTTCTGTTAATTCATCTCACGGAGTAAAAGCTTTCCGATCAAGAAGACTTTCGCTAAGACTGTTATTGTGGAATTTGGAAAGTGATATTTGGAACACCTTAGAGGTCAATGGTGAAAAAGGAAATATCTTTAGTTAAAAACTGGAAAGAGGCTTTCTGAGAAACTGCTTTGTGTTCTGTTAATTGATCTCACAGAGTTAGAGCGTTCCCCACAAGAAGCCTTTCGCTAAGACTGTTCTGGTGGAATTTGCCAGGTGATATTTGGTAGCCAATTGAGGGCTATGGTGAAAAGGAAATATCTTCAGTTAAAAATGAAAAGAAGCTTTCTGAGAAACTGCTTTGTGTTCTGTTAATTCATCTCACAGAGTTACAGCTTTCCTATCAAGAAGCCTTCGCTAAGACTGTTCTTGTGGAATTTCCAAAGTGATATTTGGAAGCCCATAGAGGGCAATGGTGAAAAGGAAATGTCTTCAGTTAAAACTGGAAAGAAGTTTTCTGAGAAACTGCTTTGTGTTCTGTTAATTCATCTCACAGACTTACAGCTTTCCTCAATAAGCCTTTCGCTGAGACTGCTCTTGTGGAATTTGCAAAGTGATATTTGGAAGCCCATAGAGGGCAATGGTGAAAAGGAAATATCTTCAGTTAAAACTGGAAAGAAGCTTTCTGAGAAACTGCTTTGTGTTCTGTTAATTCATCTCACAGACTTACAGCTTTCCCTCAAGAAGCCTTTCGCTAAGACTGTTCTTGTGGAATTTGCAAAGTGATATTTGGAAGCCCATAGAGGCTATGGTGAAAAGGAAATATCTTCAGTTAAAAACTGAAAGAAGTTTTCTGAGAAACTGCTGTGTTCTGTTAATTCATCTCACAGAGTTACAGCTTTCCTCAAGAAGCCTTTTGCTAAGACTCTTCTTGTGGAACTTGCAAGTGATATTTGGAACCCATAGAAGGCAATGGTGAAAAGGAAATATCTTCAGTAAAAAACTGGAAAGAAGCTTTCTGAGAAACTGCTTTGTGTTCTGTTAATTCTTCTCACAGAGTTACAGCTTTCCCTCAAGAAGCCTTTCGCTAAGACTGTTCTTGTGGAATTTGTAAAGTGATATTTGGAAGCCCATAGAGGGCAATGGTGAAAAGGAAATATCCTAAGATAAAACTGTGATGAAGCTTTCTGGGAAACTCCCCTCTTCTGTTAATTCATCTCACAGAGTTACAGCTTTCCTCAAGAAGCCTTTCGCTAAGACTGTTATTGTGGAATTTGGAAAGTGATATTTGGAAGCCCATAGAGGCTATGGTGAAAAAGGAAATATCTTTAGTTAAAAACTGGAAAGAGGCTTTCTGAGAAACTGCTTTGTGTTCTGTTAATTGATCTCACAGAGTTAGAGCGTTCCCCACAAGAAGCCTTTCGCTAAGACTGTTCTGGTGGAATTTGCCAGGTGATATTTGGTAGCCAATTGAGGGCTATGGTGAAAAAGGAAATATCTTCAGTTAAAAAATGAAAAGAAGCTTTCTGAGAAACTGCTTTGTGTTCTGTTAATTCATCTCACAGTGTTACAGCTTTCCCCTCAAGAAGTTGTTTGCTAGGACTGTTCTTGTGGAATTTCCAAAGTGATATTTGGAAGCCCATAGAGGGCAATGGTGAAAAAGGAAATGTCTTCAGTTAAAAACTGGAAAGAAGTTTTCTGAGAAACTGCTTTGTGTTCTGTTAATTCATCTCACAGACTTACAGCTTTCCCCTCAATAAGCCTTTCGCTGAGACTGCTCTTGTGGAATTTGCAAAGTGATATTTGGAAGACCATAGAGGGCTATGGTGAAAAAGGAAATATCTTCAGTTAAAAACTGGAAAGAAGCCGTCTGAGAAACTGGTCTGTGTTCTGTTAATTCATCTCACAGACTTACAGCTTTCCCCTCAATAAGCCTTTCGTTAAGACTCTTCTTGTGGAATTTGCAAAGTGATATTTGGAAGCCCATAGAGGGCTCTGGTGAAAAGGAAATATCCTAAGAGAAAACTGAAAAAGCTTTCCGAGAAACTGCTTTATGTTCTGTTAATTCATCTCACAGAGTTAGAGCTTTCCTCAAGAAGCCTTTTGCTAGGACTGTTCTTGTGGAATTTCCAAAGTGATATTTGGAAGCCCATAGAGGCAATGGTGAAAAGGAAATGTCTTCAGTTAAAAACTGGAAAGAAGTTTTCTGAGAAACTGCTTTGTGTTCTGTTAATTCATCTCACAGACTTACAGCTTTCCCCTCAATAAGCCTTTCGCTGAGACTGCTCTTGTGGAATTTGCAAAGTGATATTTGGAAGACCATAGAGGGCTATGGTGAAAAAGGAAATATCTTCAGTTAAAAACTGGAAAGAAGCCGTCTGAGAAACTGGTCTGTGTTCTGTTAATTCATCTCACAGACTTACAGCTTTCCCCTCAATAAGCCTTTCGTTAAGACTCTTCTTGTGGAATTTGCAAAGTGATATTTGGAAGCCCATAGAGGGCTCTGGTGAAAAAGGAAATATCCTAAGAGAAAAACTGAAAAAAAGCTTTCCGAGAAACTGCTTTATGTTCTGTTAATTCATCTCACAGAGTTAGAGCTTTCCCCTCAAGAAGTTTTTCGCTAATACTGTTCTTGTGGAATTTACAAAGTGATAGTTGGAAGCCCATAGAGGGCTATGGTGAAAAAGGAAATATCCTACGATAAAAACTGAAAAGGAAATTTCTGAGAAACTGCTTTGTGTTCTGTTAATTTGTCTCACAGAGTTACAGCTTTACCCTCCAGAAGCCTTTCGCTAAGACTGTTCTTGTAGAATTTGCAAAGTGATATTTGGAAGCCCATAGAGGGCTATGGTGAAAAAGGAAATATCTTCAGTTAAAAACTAGAAAGACGCTTTCTGAGAAACTGCTTTGTGTTCTGATAATTCTTCTCACAGAGTTACAGCTATCCCTCAAGAAGCCTTTCGCTAGGACTGTTCTTGTGGAATTTGCAAAGTGATATTTGGAAACCCACAGAGGGCAACGGTGAAAAAAGAATTATATTCTGTTAAAAACCGGAAAGAAGCTTTCTGAGAAACTGCTTTGTGTTCTGTTAATTCATCTCACAGAGTTACAGCTTTCCCCTCAAGAAGCCTTTTGCTACGGCTGTTCCTGTGGAATTTGCAAAGTGATATTTGGAAGCCCATAGAGGGCTATGGTGAAAAAGGAAATATCCTAAGATAAAAACTGAAAAGAAGCTTTCTTAGAAACTGCTTTGTGTTCTGCTAATTCTTCTCACAGTGTTACAGTTTTCCCCTCAAGAAGCCTTTCGCTAAGGCTGTTCTTGTGGAATTTGCAAAGTGATATTGGGAAGCCCATAGAGGGCTGTGGTGAAAAAGAAAATATCCTAATATGAAAACTGAAAAGAAGCTTTCTGAGGAGCTGTTTTGTGTTCTGTTAATTCATCTCACAGAGTTACAGCTTTCCCCTAAGGAAGCCTTTCGCTAAGACTGTTCTTGTGGAATTTGTACAGTGATATTTGGAAGCCCATAGAGGACAATGGTGAAAAAAGAAATATTCTAAGATAAAAACCGAAAAGAAGTTTTCTGAGAAACTGCTTTGTGTTCTGTTAATTCTTCTCACAGTGTTACAGTTTTCCCCTCAAGAAGCCTTTCGCTAAGACTGCTCTTGTGTAATTTGCAAAGTGATATTTGGAAGCCCATAGAGGGCTATGGTGAAAAAGGAAGTATTCTAAGATAAAAAACAAAAGGAAGCTTTCTGAGTAACTGCTTTGTGTTCTGTTAATTCATCTCAGAGAGTTACAGCTTTCCCCTCAAGAAGACTTTCGCTACGACTGTTCTTGTGGAATTTCCAAAGTGATATTTGTAAGAGAAATGGAGGGCTATGGTAAAATTGGAAATATCTTCAGTTAAAAACACTTAAGAAGCTTTCTGAGAAACTGCTTTGTGTTCTGTAATTCTTCTCACAGTGTTACAGTTTTCCTCAAGAAGCCTTTCGCTAAGACTGCTCTTGTGTAATTTGCAAAGTGATATTTGGAAGCCCATAGAGGGCTATGGTGAAAAAGGAAGTATTCTAAGATAAAAAACAAAAGGAAGCTTTCTGAGTAACTGCTTTGTGTTCTGTTAATTCATCTCAGAGAGTTACAGCTTTCCCCTCAAGAAGACTTTCGCTACGACTGTTCTTGTGGAATTTCCAAAGTGATATTTGTAAGAGAAATGGAGGGCTATGGTAAAATTGGAAATATCTTCAGTTAAAAACACTTAAGAAGCTTTCTGAGAAACTGCTTTGTGTTCTGTAATTCATCTCATAGAGTCACAGCTTCCCCCTCAAGAAGTCTTTCGCTGAGACTGTTCTTGTGGAATTTGCAAAGTGATATTTGGAAGCCCATGGAGGGCTCTGGAGAAAAAGGAAATATCCTAAGATAAAAACTGAAAAGAAGCTTTCTGAGAAAGTGCCTTGTGTTCTGCTAATTCATCTCACAGAGGTACAGCTCTCCCCTCAAGAAGTCTTTCGCTAAGACTGTTCTTGTGGAATTTGCAAAGTGATATTTGGAAGCCCATAGAGGGCTAAGGTGAAAAAGGAAATATCCTGAGATAAAAACAGAAAAGAAGCTTTCTGAGAAACGGCTTTGTGTTCTGTTAATGCATCTCATAGAATTACAGCTTTCAACTAAAGAACATTTCGCTAAGACTGTTCTTGTGGAATTTGTAAAGTGATATTTGGAAACCCATACGGGGCTAAGGTGAAAAAGGAAATATTTTCAGTTAAAAACTGGAAAAAAGCCTTCTGAGAAACTGCTTTGTGTTCTGTGAATTCATCTCACAGATTTACTGCTTTCCCCTCCAGAAGCCTTTAGCTAAGACAGTTCTTGTTGAATTTGCAAGGTGATATTTGGAAGCCCATAGAATGCTATGGTGAAACAGGATATATCCTAAGATAAAAACTGAAAAGAGGCTTTTTGAGAAACTGTTCTCGGTTCTGTTAATTAATCTCAGAGAGTTACAGATTTCCCCTCAAGAATTCTTTCGCAAAGATTGTTCTTGTGGAATTTTCTAAGAGATGTTTGGAAGCCCATAATTGGCTATGGTCAAAAAGGAAATGTCTTCAGTTAAAAACTCGAAAGAAGCCTTCTGAGAAACTGCTTTGTGTTCTGTTAATTCATCTCACAGAGATACAGCCTCCTCCTCAAGAAGCCTTTCTCTAAAACTGTTCTTGTGGAATTTGTGAAGTGATATTTAGAAGCAAATAGAGGGCTCTGGTGAAAAAGGAAATATCCAAAGAGAAAAACTGAAAAGAAGCTTTCTGAGAAACTGCTTTGTGTTCTGTTAATTCATCTCACAGAGTTACAGCTGTCCCCTCAAGAAGCCTTTCGCTAAGACTGTTCATGTGGAATTTGCAAAGTGATATTTGGAAGCCCATAGAGGGATATGGTGAAAAAGGAAATATCCTATGATAAAAACTGAAAAGAAGCTTTCTGAGAAAATGCTTTGTGTTCTGTTAATTCATCCCACAGTGTTACACCTTTACCCTCCAGAAACCTTTCTCTAAGACTGTGCTTGTGGAATTTGCAAAGAGATATTTGGAAGCCCATAGAAGGCTGTGGTGAAAAAGGAAAAATCCTAAGATAAAAACTGAAAAGAAGCTTTCTGAGAAGCTGTTTTGTTGTCTGTTAATTCATCTGACAGAGTTACAGCTTTCCCCTCAGGAAGCCTTTCGCTAAGACTGTTCTTGTGGAATTTGTACAGTGATATTTGGAAGCCCATAGAGGGCTATGGTGAAAAAGGAAATATTCTAAGATAAAAACCGAAAAGAAGTTTTCTGAGAAACTGCTTTGTGTTCTGTTAATTCGTCTCACAGAGTTACAGCTTTACCCTTAAGAAGCCTTTTGCTAAGACTGCTCTTGTGTAATTTACAAAGTGATATTTTGAAATCCTTAGAGGGCTATGGTGAAAAAGGAAATATCCTAAGATAAAAACTGAAAAGAAGCTTTCTGAGAAACTTCTTTGTGTTCTATTAATTCATCTCTCAGAGTTACAGCTTTCCCCTCAGGAAGACGTTCGCTAACACTGATCTTGTGGAATTTGCAAAGTGATATTTTGAAGCCAATAGAGGGCTATGGTAAAAATGGAAATATGTTCAGTTAAAAACTGGAAAGAAGCCTTCTGAGAAACTGCTGTGTGTTCTGTAATTTATCTCATAGAGTTACAGCATACCCCTCAAGAAGCCTTCCGTTAAGACTGTTCTTGTGGAATTTGCAAAGTGATATTCGGAAGCCCACAGAGGTCTGTGGTGAAAAAGGAAATATCCTAAGATGAAAACTGAAAAGAAGCTTTCTGAGAAACTGTTTTGTGTACGGTTAATTCATCTCACAGAGTTACTGCTTTCCCCTGAAGAAGCCCTTCGTTAAGACTGTTCTTGTGGAATTTTCAAAGTGATATTTGGAAGCCCATAAAGGGCAACGGTGAAAAAGGAAATATTCTAAGATAAAAACTGAAAAAAAGCTTTCTGAGAATCTGCTTTGTGTTCTGTTAGTTCATCTCACAGAGTTACAGCTTTCCCCTCAATAAGTCTTTCGCTAAGATTGTTCTTGTGGAATTTGCAAAGTGATATTTGGAAGCCCATTGGGTGTTAAAGTGAAAAAGGAAATATCTTCAGTTAAAAACTGGAAAGAAGCCTTCTGAGAAACTGTTTTGTGTTCTGTTAATTCACCTAACAGCGTTACAGCTTTGCCCTCAGGAAGCCTTTCGCTAAGACTGTTCTTGTGGAATTTGCAAAGTGATATTACGAAGACCAAAGAGGGCTCTGGTGAAAAAGGAAATATCCAAAGAGAAAAATTGAAAAGAAGTTTTCTGAGAAACTGCTTTGTGTTCTATTAATCCATCTCACAGAGTTACAGCGTTTCCCTCAGGAAGCCTTTCGGAAAGACTGTTCTTTTGGAATTTGCAAACTGCTATTTGGAAGCTCATAGGGTGCTATGGTGAAAAAGGAAATATTCTAAGATAAAAACAGAAAAGAAGCTTTCTGAGTAGCTTCTTTATGTTCTGTTAATTCATCTCACATAGTTACACCTTTCCCTGCAAGAAAGATTTCGTTATGATTGTTCTTGTGGAATTTGCAAAGTGATATTTGGAAGAAAATAGAGGGCTATGGTAAAAATGGAAATATCTTCAGGTAAAAACTGGAAAGAAGCTTTCTGAGAAAGTGCTGTGTGTTCTGTAATTCATCTAATAAGTTACAGCATACCCCTCAAGAAGCCTTCCGTTAAGACTGTTCTTGTGGAATTTGCAAAGTGATATTTTTAAGCCCACAGAGGGCTATGGTGAAAAGGAAATATCCTAAGATAAAACTGAAAAGAAGCTTTCTGAGAAAGTGCTGTGTTCTGTAATTCATCTCACAGAGTTACAGCTTTCCCCTCAAGAAGCCTTCGCTAAGACTGTTCATGTGGAATTTGCAAAGTGATATTCGGAAGCCCACAGAGGTCTGTGGTGAAAAAGGAAATATCTTCAGTTAAAAACTGAAAAGAAGCTTTCTGAGAAACTGTTTTGTGTTCTGTTAATTCATCTCACATAGTTACACCTTTCCTGCAAGAAAGATTTCGTTATGATTGTTCTTGTGGAATTTGCAAAGTGATATTTGGAAGAAAATAGAGGCTATGGTAAAATGGAAATATCTTCAGGTAAAACTGGAAAGAAGCTTTCTGAGAAAGTGCTGTGTGTTCTGTAATTCATCTAATAAGTTACAGCATACCTCAAGAAGCCTTCCGTTAAGACTGTTCTTGTGGAATTTGCAAAGTGATATTTTTAAGCCCACAGAGGGCTATGATGAAAAAGGAAATATCCTAAGATGAAAACTGAAAAGAAGCTTTCTGAGAAACTGTTTTATGCTCGTTAATTCATCTCACAGAGTTACTGTTTCCTCAAGAAGCCTTCGTTAAGACTGTTCTTGTGGAATTTGTAAAGTGATATTTCCTCAATAAGTCTTTCGCTAAGAATGTTCTTGTGGGATTTGCAAAGTGATATTTGGAAGCCCATGGAGTGTTACGGTGAAAAAGGAAATATCTTCAGTTAAAACTGGATAGAAGCCTTCTGAGAAAGTGCTTTGTGTTCTGTTAATTCATCTCACAGAGTTACAGCTTCCTCAAGAAACCTTTCGTTAAGACTGTTCTTGTGGAATTTGCAAAGTGATATTAGGAAGCCCATAGAGGGCTATGGTGAAAAGGAAATATCTAAGATAAAACTGAAAAGAAGTTTCTGAGAAACTGTTTTGTGTTCTGTTAATTCATCTCACAGAGTTACATATTTCCCCTCAGGAACCCTTTCGCTAAGACTGTTCTTGTGGAATTTGCAAAGTGATATTAGGAAGCCCATAGAGGCTATGGTGAAAAGGAAATATCCTAAGATAAAACTGAAAAGAAGTTTCTGTAAAACGGCTTTGTGTTCTGTTAATTCATCTCACAGAGTTACAGCTTTCCTCAATAAGTCTTTCGCTAAGATTGTTCTTGTGGAATTTGCAAAGTGATATTTGGAAGCCCATTGGGTGTTAAAGTGAAAAGGAAATATCTTCAGTTAAAACTGGAAAGAAGCCTTCTGAGAAACTGTTTTGTGTTCTGTTAATTCACCTAACAGCGTTACAGCTTTGCCCTCAGGAAGCCTTCGCTAAGACTGTTCTTGTGGAATTTGCAAAGTGATATTACGAAGACCAAAGAGGGCTCTGGTGAAAAAGGAAATATCCAAAGAGAAAAATTGAAAAGAAGTTTTCTGAGAAACTGCTTTGTGTTCTATTAATCCATCTCACAGAGTTACAGCGTTTCCCTCAGGAAGCCTTTCGGAAAGACTGTTCTTTTGGAATTTGCAAACTGCTATTTGGAAGCTCATAGGGTGCTATGGTGAAAAAGGAAATATTCTAAGATAAAAACAGAAAAGAAGCTTTCTGAGTAGCTTCTTTATGTTCTGTTAATTCATCTCACATAGTTACACCTTTCCCTGCAAGAAAGATTTCGTTATGATTGTTCTTGTGGAATTTGCAAAGTGATATTTGGAAGAAAATAGAGGGCTATGGTAAAAATGGAAATATCTTCAGGTAAAAACTGGAAAGAAGCTTTCTGAGAAAGTGCTGTGTGTTCTGTAATTCATCTAATAAGTTACAGCATACCCCTCAAGAAGCCTTCCGTTAAGACTGTTCTTGTGGAATTTGCAAAGTGATATTTTTAAGCCCACAGAGGGCTATGATGAAAAAGGAAATATCCTAAGATGAAAACTGAAAAGAAGCTTTCTGAGAAACTGTTTTGCGTTCGGTTAATTCATCTCACAGAGTTACTGTTTCCCCTCAAGAAGCCTTTCGTTAAGACTGTTCTTGTGGAATTTGCAAAGTGATATTTCCCCTCAATAAGTCTTTCGCTAAGAATGTTCTTGTGGGATTTGCAAAGTGATATTTGGAAGCCCATGGAGTGTTACGGTGAAAAAGGAAATATCTTCAGTTAAAAACTGGATAGAAGCCTTCTGAGAAAGTGCTTTGTGTTCTGTTAATTCATCTCACAGAGTTACAGCTTCCCCCTCAAGAAACCTTTCGTTAAGACTGTTCTTGTGGAATTTGCAAAGTGATATTAGGAAGCCCATAGAGGGCTATGGTGAAAAAGGAAATATCCTAAGATAAAAACTGAAAAGAAGTTTCTGAGAAACTGTTTTGTGTTCTGTTAATTCATCTCACAGAGTTACATATTTCCCCTCAGGAACCCTTTCGCTAAGACTGTTCTTGTGGAATTTGCAAAGTGATATTAGGAAGCCCATAGATGGCTATGGTGAAAAAGGAAATATCCTAAGATAAAAACTGAAAAGAAGTTTCTGTAAAACGGCTTTGTGTTCTGTTAATTCATCTCACAGAGTTACAGCTTTCCCCTCAAGAAGCCTTTCGCTAAGACTGTTCTTGCGGAATTTACAAAGTGATATTTGGAAGCCCATAGAGGGCTATGGTGAAAAAGGAAATATCCTAAGAGAAAAACTGAAAAGAAGCTTTCTGAGAAACCGCTTTGTGTTCTGTTAATTCATCTCACGGAGTTACAGCTTTCCCCTCAGAATACCTTTCACTAAGACTGTTCTTGTGGAAATTCGAAAGTGATATTTGGAAGCCCATGGAGGGCTATGGTGAAAAGGGAAGTATTCTAAGATAAAAACTGAAAAGAAGCTTTCTGAGAAACAGCTTTTCGTTCTGTTAATTCATCTCACAGAGTTACAGCTTTCCCCTCAAGAAGCCTTTCGCTAAGACTGTTCTTGTGGACTTTGCAAAGTGATATTAGGAAGCCCATTGAGGGCTATGGTGAAAAAGGAAATATCCTAAGATAAAAACTGAAAAGAAGTTTCTGAGAAACTGTTTTGTGTTCTGTTATTTCATCTCACAGAGTTACAGCTTGCCCATCAAGAAGCCTTTCGCTATGACTATTCTTGAGGAATTTGCAAAGTGATATTTGAAAGCCCGTAGAGAGCTATGGTGAAAAAGGAAATAGAAGCCTTTCGCTAAGACTGTTCTTTTGGAATATAAAAAGTGATATTTGGGAGCCCTTAGAGGACTATGGTGAAAAAGGAAATATCCTGAGATAAAAACAGGAAAGAAGCTTTCTGAGAAACTGCTATGTGTTCTGTTAATTTAACTCACAGTGTTACAGCTTTCCCCTGAAGAAGCCTTTCGCTAAGACTGTTCTTGTGGAATTTGCAAAGTGATATTTGGAAGCCCATTGAGTGCTATGGTGAAAAAGGAAATATCCTAATATAAAAATTTAAAAGAAGCTTTCTGAGAAACTGTTTTGTGTTCTGTTAAGTCATCTAACAGAGTTACAGCTTTCCACTCAAGAAGCCGTTCGCTAAGAATGTTCTTGTGGTATTTGTAAAGTGATATTTGGAAGCCTATAGAGAGCAATGGTGAAAAAGGAAATATCTTCAGGTAAAATTTGCAAAGAAGCTTTCTGAGAAACTACTTTGTGTTCTTTTAATTCTTCTCACAGAGCTACATCTTTCTCCTCAAGAAGCCTTTCGCTAAGACTGTTCTTGTGGAATTTGGAAAGTTATATTTGGAAGCCCATAGAGGGCTATGTTGAAAAAGGAATTATCCTAAAATAAAAACAGAAAAGAAGATTTCAGAGAAACTACTCTCTCTTCTGTTAATTCATCTCACAGAGTTACACCTTTCCCATCAAGAAGACTTTTGCTAAGACAGTTCTTGTGGAATTTGCAAAGTGATATTTGGAAGCCCATAGATGGCAATGGTAAGAAAGGAAACATCTTCAGTTAAAAACTGGAAGGAAGCTTTCTGAGTAACTGCTTTGTGTTCTGGTAATTCGTCTCACAGAGTTACATCATTCCCCTCAAGAAGCCTTTCGGTAAGACTGTTCTTGTGGAATTTGAAAAGTGATATTTGGAAGCCCTTAGAGGGCAATGGTGAAAAAGGAAACATCTTGAGTTAAAAACTGAAAAAGCTTCTGAGAAACAGCTCTCTGTTGTGTTAATTCATCTCACTGAGTTACAGCTTTCCCATGAAGAAGCCTTTCGCTAAGACTGCTCTTGTGGAATTCGCAAACTGATATTTGGAACCCCATAGAGGGCTATGGTGAAAAAGGAAATATCAAAACATGAAAACTGAAAAGAAGCTTTCTGAGAAACTGCTCTCTGTTCTCTTAATTCATCTCACAGAGTTACAGCTTTCCCATCAAGAAGCCTTTTGCTAAGACTGTTCTTTTAGAATTTGGAAAGTTATATTTGGAAGCCCATAGTGGGCAATGGTGAAAAAGGCAATATCTTCAGTTAAAACCTGGAAAGAAGCATTCTGAAAAACTACTTAGTGTTCTGTTAATTCTTCTCACAGAGTTACAGCTTTCCCCTCAAGAAGCCTATTGCTAAGACTGTTCTTGTGGGATTTGGAAGTGATATTTGGAAGCCCATAGAGGTCAAAGGTGAAAAAGGAAATATCTTCAGTTAAAAACTGAACAGAAGCTTTCTGAGAAACTGCACTCTGTTCTGTTAATTCATCTCACGGAGTTACAGCTTTTCCGTCAAGAAGCCTTTGGCGAAGTCTGTTCTTTTGGAATTTTGCAGAGTGATATTTGGATGCCCATAGAGGGCTATAGTGAAAAAAAATATATCCTAAGATAAAAACTGAAAAGAAGATTTCTGAGAATCTGCTGTGTGTTCTGTTAATTCATCTCACAGCGTTACAGCTTTCCCCTCAAGAAGCCTTTCGCTAAGACTATTCTTGTGGAAATTGCAAAGTGATATTTGGAAGACCATAGAGGGCAATGGTGAAAAAGGAAACATCTTCAGTTAAAACTGGAAAGAAGCTTTCTGAGAAACTATTTTGTGTTCTGTTAATTCTTCTTACAGTGTTATAGCTTTCCCCTCAAGACGCCTTTCGCTAAGACTGTTCTTGTGAAATTTGCAAAGTGATATTTGGAATCCCATAAAGGGCAATGGTGAAAAAGGAAATATCTTCAGGAAAAAACTGAAAGGAATCTTTCTGACAAACTGCATTCTGTTATGTTAATTCACCTCACAGACTTACAGCTTTCCCCTCAATAAGCCTTTCGCTAAGACTCTTCTTGTGGAATTTGCAAAGTATTATTTGGAAGCCCATAGAGGGCTAGGGTGAAAAAGGAAATATCCTAAGATAAGAAATGAAAAGAAGCTTTCTAAGAAACTGCTCTCTGTTCTGTTAAATCATCTCACAGAGTTACAGCTTTCCCATCAAGAAGCCTTTCGCTACGACTGTTGTTTTGCAATGTTGAAAGTGATATTTGTAAGCCCATAGAGGGCAGTGGTGAAAAAGGAAATATCTTCAGTTAAAAACTGGAAAGAAGATTTCTGAGAAACTGCTTTGTGTTCTTTTAATTCATCTCACCGACTTACAGCTTTCCCCTCAAGAAGCCTTGAGCTAAGACTGTTCTTGTGGAATTTAAAAAGTGATATTTGGAAGCCCATAGAGGGCTATGGTGTAAAAGGAAATATCCTAGGATAAAAACTGAAATGAAGCTTTCTGAGAAACTGCTTTGTGTTCTGTTTATTCATCTCACAGAGTTACAGCTTTCCCCTCAATAAGCCTTTCGCTAAGACTGCTCTGGTGGAATTCGGAAAGTGATATTTGGGAGCCCATAGAGGGCAATAGTGAAAAAGGAAATATCTTCAGTTAAAACCTGGAAAGAAGGTTTCTGATAAACTGTTTTGTGTTCTGTTAATTAATCTCACAGAGTTACAGCTTTCCCGTCAAGGAGTGTTTCGCTAAGATTGTTCTTGTGGAATTTGCAAAGTGATATTTGGAAGCCTATAGAGGGCTAAGGTGAAAAAGGAAATATCTTCATTTAAAAACTGGAAAGAAGCCTTCTGAGAAACTGCTTTGTGTTCTGTTAATTCATCTCACAGAGTTACAGCTTTCCCCTGAAGAATTCTTTCGCTAAGACTGTTCTTGTGGAATTTGCAAAGTGATATTTGGAAGGCCTTTGAGGGCTATGGTGGAAAAGGAAACATCTTCAGATAAAAAATGGAAAGAAGCCTTCTGAGAAACTGCTTTGTGTTCTGTTAATTCATCTCACAGAGTTACAGCTTTTCCCTCAAGAAGCCTTTGGCTAAGACTGTTCTTGTGGAATTTGGAAAGTTATATTTGTAAGCCCCTAGAGGGTTATGGTGAAAAAGGAAATATCTTCAGTTAAAAACTGGAAAAAAGCCTTGTGAGAAACGGTTTTGAGTTCTGCGATTCATCTCAGAGAATTACAGCTTTCCCCTCAAGAAGCCTTTCGTTAAGTCTGTTCTTGTAGAATTTGCAAAGTGATATTTGGAAGCCCCTAGAAGGGTATGGTGGAAAAGGAAATATCCTAAGATAAAAACTGAAAAGAAGCTTTCTGAGAAACTGCTTTTTGTTCTGTTAATTCATCTCACAGATTTACAGAATTCCCCTCAAGAAGCCATTCGCTAAGACTGTTCTTGTGGAATTTGTAAAGTGATATTTGGAAGCCCTTAGAGGGCTATGGTGAAAAAGGAAATATCCTAAGATAAAAACTGAAAAGAAGCTCTCTGAGAAACTGATTTGTGTTCTGCTAATTCATCTCACAGAGTTACAGATTCCCCCTCAAGAAGACTTTCGTTACGAATGTTCTTGTGGAATTTGCAAAGTGATATGTGGAACCCCTAGAGGGCTATGGTGAAAAAGGAAATATCCTAAGATAAAAATTGAAAAGAAACTTTCTGAGAAACTCCTCTCCGGTCTGTTAATTCATCTCACGGAGTTACAGCTTTCTCCTCAAGAAGCCTTTCCCTAAGACTGTTCTTTCGGAATTTAACAAGTGATATTTGGGAGCCCATAGAGGACTATGGTGAAAAAGGAAATATCCTGAGATAAAAACAGAAAAGAAGCTTTCTGAGAAACTGCTTTGTGTTCTGTTAATTTAACTCACAGAATTACAGCTTTCCCCTCAAGAAGCCTTTCGCTAAGACTGTTCTTGTGGAATTTGCAAAGTGATATTTGGAAGCACTTTGAGGGCTGTGGTGAAAAAGGAAATACCCTAATATAAAAACTTAAAAAAATCTTTCTGAGAAACTGTTTTGTGTTCTGTTAAATCATCTCACAGAGTTACACCATTCCCATCAAGAACCCTTTCGCTAAGACGGTTCTTGTGGAATTTGCAGAGTGATATTTGGAAGCCCATAGATGGCAATGGTAAAAAAGGAAACATCTTCAGTTAAAAACTGGAAGGAAGCTTTCTGGTAATTCGTCTCACAGAGTTACATCTTTCCCCTCAAGAAGCCTTTCGCTAAGACTGTTCTTGTAGAATTTGAAAAGTGATATTTGGAAGCCCTTAGAGGGCAATGGTGAAAAAGGAAATATCTAGAGTTAAAACCTGAAAGAAGCTTTCTGAGAAACAGCTCTCTGTTGTGTTAATTCATCTCACAGAGTTACAGCTTTCCCATCAAGAAGCCTTTCGCTAAGACTGTTCTTGTGGAATTTGGAAACTGATATTTGGAAGCCCATAGAGGGCAATGGTGAAAAAGGAAATATCTTAAGTTAAAACTGGAAAGGAGATTTCTGAGAAACTGCTCTATGTCCTATTAATTCTTCTCACAGAGTTACAGCTTTCCACTCAAGAAGCCTTTCGCTGAGACTGTTCTTGTGGAATTTGCAAAGTGATATTTGGAAGACCCTAGAGGGCTATGGTGAAAAAGGAAATATCTAGAGTTAAAACCTGAAAGAAGCTTTCTGAGAAACTGCTTTGTGTTCTGTTAATTCATCTCACAGAGTTACAGCTTTCCCCTCAAGAAGCCTTTCGCTAAGACTGTTCTTGTGGAATTTGCAAAGTGATATTTGGAAGCCCTTAGAGGTCTATGGTGAAAAAGGAAATATCCTGAGATAAAAACAGAAAAGAAGCTTTCTGAGAAACTGCTTTGTGTTCTGTTAATTCATCTCACAGGTTACAGCTTTCCCCTCAAGAAGCCTTTCGCTAAGACTGTTCTTGTGGGATTTGCAAGTGATATTTGGAAGCCCTTAGAGGGCTATGGTGAAAAGGAAATATCTAATATAAAACTTAAAAAATCTTTCTGAGAAACTGTTTTGTGTTCTGTTAAATCATCTCACAGAGTTACACCATTCCATCAAGAACCCTTTCGCTAAGACGGTTCTTGTGGAATTTGCAGAGTGATATTTGGAAGCCCATAGATGGCAATGGTAAAAGGAAACATCTTCAGTTAAAAACTGGAAGGAAGCTTTCTGGTAATTCGTCTCACAGAGTTACATCTTTCCTCAAGAAGCCTTCGCTGAGACTGTTCTTGTGGATTTTCGAGAGTGATATTTGAAATCCCATAGAGGACAATGGTGAAAAGTCAATACCTTCAGTTAAAACCTGAAAGATGCATTCTGGGAAAATACTTTGTTTTCTGTTAATTCTTCTCACAGAGTTACAGCTTTCCCCTCAAGAAGACTTTCGCTAAGACTGTTCTTGTGGAATTTGAAAAGTGATATTTGGAAGCCCATAGAGGGCAATGGTGAAAAAGGAAATATCTTAAGTTAAAACTGGAAAGAAGCTTTCTGAGAAACTGCTCTATGTCCTATTAATTCTTCTCACAGAGTTACAGCTTTCCCCTCAAGAAGCCTTTCGCTAAGACTCTTCTAGTGGAATTCTCAAAGTGATATTTGGAGGACCCTAGAGGGCTATGGTGAAAAGGAAATATCCTAAGATAAAACTGAAAGAAGCTTTCTGAGAAACTGCTTTGTTTTCTGTTAATTCTTCTCACAGAGGTACAGCTTTCCCCTGAAGAACCCTATCGCTAAGACTGTTTCTGTAAAATTTGCAAAGTGATATATGGAAGCCCATAGAGGGCAAAGGTGAAAAAGGAAATATCTTCAGTTAAAACCTGGAAAGAAGCTTTCTGAGAAACTGCTGTGTGTTCTGTTAATTCTTCTCACACAGTTATAGCTTTCCCCTCAAGAAGCCTTTCGCTAAGACTCTTCTAGTGGAATTCTCAAAGTGATATTTGGAGGACCCTAGAGGGCTATGGTGAAAAAGGAAATATCCTAAGAGAAAAACTGAAAACAAGCTTTCTGAGAACCTGCTCTCTGTTCTCTTAATACATCTCACAAAGTTACAGCGTTCCCATCAAGAAGCCTTTTGCTAAGACTGTTCTTGTGGAATTTGGAAAGGGATATTTGGAAGCCCTTAGAGGTCTATGGTGAAAAAGAAAATATCTTCAGTTAAAACCTGGAAAGAAGCATTCTGAAAAACTACTTAGTGTTCTGTTAATTCTTCTCACAGAGTTACAGCTTTCCCCTCAAGAAGCCTTTCACTAAGACTGTTCTTGTGGAATTTGCAAAGTGATATTTGGAAGCCCATAGAGGGCAATGGTGAAAAAGGAAATATCTTCAGTTAAAAATTGAAAGAAGCTTTCTGAGAAACTGCACTCTGTTCTGTTAATTCATCTCACAGAGTTACAGCTTCCATCAAGAAGCCTTTCGCTAAGACTCTTCTAGTGGAATTCTCAAAGTGATATTTGGAAGCCCTTAGAGGGCTATGGTGAAAAGGAAATATCTTCAGTTAAAACCTGGAAAGAAGCATTCTGAAAAACTACTTAGTGTTCTGTTAATTCTTCTCACAGAGTTACAGCTTTCCCCTCAAGAAGCCTTTCACTAAGACTGCTCTTGTGGGATTTGCAAGTGATATTTGGAAGCCCATAGAGGGCAATGGTGAAAAAGGAAATATTTTCAGTTAAAAATTGAACAGAAGCTTACTGAGAAACTGCACTCTGTTCTGTTAATTCATCTCACAGAGTTACCGCTTTTCCCGCAAGAAGCCTTTGGCTAAGACTGTTCTTTTGGAATTTTTCAGAGTGATATTTGGAAGCCCATAAAGGGCTATAGTGAAAAAGGAAATATCCTAAGATAAAAACTGAAAAGAAGTTTTCTGAGAAGCTGCTGTGTGTTCTATTAATTCATCTCACAGAGTTACAGCTTTCCCCTCAAGAAGACTTTCGCTAAGACTGTTCTTGTGGAATTTGGAAAGTGATATTTTGAAGCCCAAAGAGGGCAATGGTTAAAAAGGAAATATCTTCAGTTAAAACTGGAAAGAAGCCTTCTGAGAAACTCCTTTGTGTTCTCTTAATTCATCTCACAGAGTTACAGCTTTCCCCTCAATTAGACTTTCGCTAAGACTGTTCTTGTGGAATTTGAAAAGTGATATTTGGACGCCCATAGAGTCCAATGGTGAAAAAGGAAATATCTTCAGTTAAAACCGGAAAGAAGCTTTCTGAGAAACTGCTTTGTGTTCTGTTAATTCATCTCACAGATTTACAGCTTTCTTCTCAAGAAGCCTTTCGCTAAGACTGTTCTTGTGGAATTTGGAAAATGATATTTGGAAGCCCGTGGAGGGCTGTGGTGAAAAAGGAAATATTCTAAGATAAAAACTGGAAAGAAGCTTAATGAGAAACAGCGTTGTGTTTTGTTAATTCATCTCACAGGGTTACAACTTTCCCCTCAAGCAGCCTTTCGCTAAGACTGTTCTTGTGGAATTTGGAAAGGGATATTTGGAAGCCATTAGAGGTCTATGGTGAAAAAGGAAATATCTTCAGTTAAAAACTGGAAAGAAGCTTTCTGAGAAACTGGTTTGTGTTCTGTTAATTCATCTCACAGAGTTACAGCTTTCCTTCAAGAAGCCTTTCGCTAAGACTGTTCTTGTGGAATTTGGAAAATGATATTTGGAAGCCCGTGGAGGGCTGTGGTGAAAAAGGAAATATTCTAAGATAAAAACTGGAAAGAAGCTTAATGAGAAACAGCGTTGTGTTTTGTTAATTCATCTCACAGGGTTACAACTTTCCCCTCAAGCAGCCTTTCGCTAAGACTGTTCTTGTGGAATTTGGAAAGGGATATTTGGAAGCCATTAGAGGTCTATGGTGAAAAAGGAAATATCTTCAGTTAAAAACTGGAAAGAAGCTTTCTGAGAAACTGGTTTGTGTTCTGTTAATTCATCTCACAGAGTTACAGCTTTCCTTCAAGAAGCCTTTCGCTAAGACTGTTCTTGTGGAATTTGCAAACTGATATTTGGAAGGCCATAGAGGGCTGGGGTGAAAAAGGAATTATCTTCCGTTAAAAATTAGAAAGAATCTTTCTGAGAAACAGCTTTGTGTTCTGTTAATTCATCTAACAGGGTTACAGCTTTCCCCTCAAGAAGCCTTTCGCTAAGACTGTTCTTGTGGAATTTGCAAAGTGATATTTGTAAGCCCACAGAGGGCTGTGGTGAAAAAGGAAACATCCTAAGATAAAAACTGAAAAGAAGCTTTCTGAGAAACTGCTTTGTGTTCTGTTAATTCACCTCACAGAGTTACAGCTTTCCCCTCAAGAAGCCTTTCGCTAAGACAGTTCTTGTGGAATTTGCAAACTGATATTAGGTAGCCCACAGAGGGCTAAGGTGAAAAAGGAAATATCCTAAGATAAAAAATGAAAAGAAGTTTCTGAGAAACTTTTTTGTGTTCTGTTATTTCATCTCACAGAGATACAGCTTTCCCCTCAGGAAGCCTTTCACTAAGCCTGTTCTTTTGGAATTAGCAAAGTGATATTTGAAAGCCTGTAGAGGGCTATGGTGAAAATGGAAATATTCTAATCTAAAAACTGGAAAGAAACTTCATGTGAAACAGCTTTGTGTTTTGTTAATTCATTTCACAGAGTTACAGCTTTCCCCTCAAGAAGCCTTTCGCTAAGACTGTTCTTGTGGTATTTGCAAAGTGATATTTGTAAGCCCATAGAGGGCTACAGTGAAAAACGAAATATCTTTAGTTAAAAACTGGAAAGACGCTTTCTGAGAAACTGGTTTGTGTTCTGTTAATTCATCTCACAGAGTTACAGCTTTCCCTCCAGAATCCTTTCGCTAAGACTGTTCTTGTGGAATTTGCAAGGTGATATTTGCAAGTTGATAGAGCGCAGTGGTGAAAAAGGAACTATCTTCCGTTAGAAATTGTAAAGAAGCTTTCTGAGAAACAGCTTTGTGTTCTGTTAATTCATCTCTCAGAGTTACAGCTTTCCCCTGAAGAAGCCTTTCGCTACGACTGTTCTTGTGGAATTTGCAAAGTGATATATGGAAGCCCATAGAGGGCTATGGTGAAAAAGGAAATATCCTAAGATAAAAACTGAAAAGAAGCTTTCTTAGAAACTGCTTTGTGTTCTGTTAATTCATATCACAAAGCTACAGCTTTCCCCTCAAGACGCCTTTCGCTAAGACTGTTCTAGCGAAATTTGAAAAGTGATATTAGGAAGCCCATAGAGGGCTTTGGTGAAAAAGGAAATATCCTAAGATAAAAACTGAAAAGAAGTTTCTGAGAAACTGTTTTGTGTTCTGTTATTTCATCTCACAGAGTTACAGCTTTCCCCTCAGGAAACCTTTCGCTAAGACTGTTCTTGTGTAATTTGCAAAGTGATATTAGGAAGCCCATTGTGGGCTATGTTGAAAAAGGAAATATCCTAAGACAGAAACTGAAAAGAAGCTTCTGAAAAACTGCTTTGTGTTCTGTTAATTCATCTCACAGAGTTATAGCTTTTCCCTCAAGAAGCCTTTCGCTAAGGCTCTTCTTGCAAAATTTGCAAAGTGATATTTGGAATCCCATAGAGGGCTATGCAGGAAAAGGAAATATCCTATGATAAAAACTGAAAAGAAGCTTTCTGAGAAACTGCTTTGTTTTCTGTTAATTCATCTCACGGAATTACAGCTTCCCCTCCGAAAGCGTTTCGCTAAGACTGTTCTTGTGGAATTTGCAAAGTGATATTTGGAAGCCCTTGGAGGTCTATGGTGAAAAAGAAAATATCTTCAGTTAAAAACAGGGAAGAAGCCTTCTGAGAAACTGCTTTCTGTTGTGTTAATTCATCTCACAGAGTTACAGCTTCCCCCTCAAAAAGCCTTCTCTAAACTGTTCTGTGGAATTTGCAAAGTGATTTTGGAAGCCCATAGAGGGCTCTGGTGAAAAAGGAAATATCCTAAGAGAAAAACTGAAAAGAAGCTTTCTGAGAAACAGCTTTGCGTTCTGTTAATTCATCTTACAGTGTTACAGCTTTCCCCTCAAGAATCCTTTCGCTACGACTGTTCTGGTGGAACTTTCAAAGTGATATTTGGAAGCCCATAGAGGGCTATGGTGAAAAAGGAATTATCTTCCGTTAAAAATTGGAAAGAAGCTTTCTGAGAAACAGCTTTGTGTTCTGTTAAATCATCTTCAGAGTTACAGCTTTAACCTCTAAATACCTTACGCTACGACTGTTCTTGTCGAATTTGCAAAGTAATATTTGAAAGCTCTTAGAGGGCTATTTTCAAAAAGAAAATATCCTAAGATAAAAACTGAAAAGAAGCTTTCTTAGCAACTGCTTTTGTTCTGTTAATTCATCTCACAGAGTTACAGCTTTCCCCTCAAGAAGCCTTTCGCTAAGACTGTTCTTGTGGAATTTGCAAAGTTATATTAGGAAGCCCATAGAGGGCTAAGGTGAAAATGGAAATATTCTAAGATAAAAACTGAAAAGAAGTTTTCTGAGAAGCTGTTTTGTGTCCTGTTAATTCATCTCACAGAGTTACATCTTTCGCTTCTGGAAGCCTTTCGCAAAGACTGTTCTTGTGGAATTTCTAATGTGATGTTTGGAAGCCCTTAGAGTGCTATGTTGAAAAAGGAAATATTGTAAGATAAAAACCGAATAGAAGCTTTCTGAGCAACTGCTTTGTGTTCTGTTAATTCATCTCTCACAGTTACAGCTTTCCCCTTAAGAAGCCTTTCGCTAAGACGGCTCTTGTGGAATTTGCAAAGTGATATTTGGAAGCCCATAGAGGGATATGGTGTAAAGGAAATATCCTAAGACAAAAACTGAAAAGAAGCTTTCTGAGGAATTGCTTTGTGTTCTGCTAATTCATGTCAGAGACTTATAGCTTCCCCCTCAAGGAGCCTTTCGCTAAGACTGTTCTTGTGGAATTTGCAAAGTGATATTAGGAAGCCCATGGA